>BTPG01000008.1:58533081-58729001 GCA_036245525.1 Semisulcospira habei | reverse complement strand
TTGATATGAAAATAACGAGGGTATAATTAGTACCACGGGCTCACGTGGAGTTGACAAGTGGCCGGCCCTACTAAGCTGGGACTAATGAATAAATAATGAGCCCTCGTTAGTAGTGAGGAACACAGACTCCTGCTGACAAAGAATAATTATGAGAGTCAGTAATAGGTTACTGGTCAGCTAAGATCAGAGGACGCTGGCCACCATAATAGATGTGGAATAATTAGGAGAGACAGTAATGGGTCCCTGGTCAGCTAAGATCAGAGGACGCTGGCCACCATAATAGATGTGGAATAATTAGGAGAGACAGTAATGGGTCCCTGGTCAGCTAAGATCAGAGGACGCTGGCCACCATAATAGATGTGGAATAATTATGAGAGACAGTAATGGGTTCCTTTGATAGCTAGGATCAGAGGACGCTGGCCACCATAATAGATGTGGAATAATTAGGAGAGACAGTAATGAGTTCCTTTGATAGCTAGGATCAGAGGACGCTGACCAGCATAATAGATGTGGAATAATTATGAGAGACAGTAATGGGTCCCTGGTCAGCTAGGATCAGAGGGCGCTATCCACCAGAGCAGATGGGGGATAGATTATGGGCGACAGTAATAGCTCCTTTGACAGATAGGGTCAGGGGACGCTGGCCACCATGATAGATGTGGAATAATATGGGTGACAGTAATAGCCCCTTTGACTGGTTGAGACAAAGGGGCGATGCCCTCGGCCAGAACGGGTATATATATTGGGGGTAAACACCAGAACGAGAGAGCTCACAACGAAGAAAACGAGATAGAGAGAGAGCTCGCACAATGACCAGAACGAGAGAGCTCACAACGAAGGGAACGAGATAGATAGAGAGTACACAACGAAGAGAGTGAGATAGAGGGAGCTGAGAAGCGAGAGACCGAGCTCCGGTATTTTCGCCATTTTAGTATGCCATGCTAGTAGGTTGGTTGTGCCCAACCTATTAGACCCACGATGACCAAGAAATAAAAGACTCTTCTGGAAACACTCTTGTCTGGCTGCGTCTTCCATCTACAACACCTTGCGTGTGGCTGCGGTAGTGTAACACTACCGTATCTTCTTATTTGGTGCCGTGGACCAGGATCTCGGAACGGGAAGAAACAGAGGAACGAAGAAACAGAAAAACTAGACTATCAGCACCAAATCGACAGCCAACGACGCAAGGGGGGAAGAGCAGACCAGAAAGAGAAGAGAAGAGTGCAAGCCCACTTCAAGAAAAGCAGAGTTCGAGCCCACTTCAAGAAAAGCAGAGTTCGAGCCCACTTCAAGAAAAGCAGAGTTCGAGCCCACTTCAAGAAAAGCAGAGTTCGAGCCCACTTCAAGAAAAGCAGAGTTCGAGCCCACGTCAAGGAAAAGCAGAGTTCGAGCCCACTTCAAGAAAAGCAGAGTTCGAGCCCACGTCAAGGACAAAACAGAGTTCGAGCCTACGAGACGTCTGCGACTCATTCAAGACCAACAGCCGAAAGGATCACGGGGTAAGTGACTTTTTTCGTTTAACCCTTGTTGAGTCTTATATAGGAGCCAGACCAGTTAGCTAGAGTTGTGTTGTTGTTACAGTTAAAAAGAAACAAAAATGGCAGAGGAAGTGTTTAGGATTTTAGGCGAAAAAGTAGAGGAAATGAGTCAGGCGATTAACGCCCAGAGTATAGGGCAGATGGTAGGAACGTTTGACGGAAAGCCTACCAAATTTAGGGAGTGGATAAAAGAAATTGACAAATATGCAGTGCTAATAAAAGCCCTCAACAGGCGCCCCGTCATTGCTTATCAAGCAAGCTCGGGGGTGGTGAGTGATTTTATCCATCGATTCTTACAAACGGAAGCGGCAGGGGATTGGGATGAACTGAAAAGGCAGCTAACCGTAAGGTTCGGCGAAATCGCCGATGAAAATCATGCTCTTGCGTTGCTACAGCGGGTGAAACAAAACCCAAGGGAAAGTGTGCCTCTGTACGCAGAGCGACTAATGACTCTGGCCGGCGAAGCCTTCCCGAGTCAGATGGGCGCTGCTGTGGTACAACGGCAACTAACAAATTTCTTTGTTGACGGATTGGCGCACGACTTTCTTAAGATGAAAGTCCTGAGGGACAACTCAAATACGTTAGATAGGGCCGTGCAGGTGGCCATGCAGGAGGAAAACCTTCGCCATAGGTTTGAGCTACGCACGATAAACAATCGGCCAGTTAGTCAGCCGAGAGCGACAGCTAGGGGTGGAGAAGAGACTATTGAAGTAGACCATGCTCGTCACCGTAATTGTTTTAAATGCGGGAGAGTAGGGCACCAGGCACGAAATTGCCGAGTGATAGGGACGGTTGGTCAGCAAACAATGCGTCCCCCGATTCAATGCTGGAAGTGTGGGGAACGAGGTCACATTCAGCGGGAATGTAGAAAGGCCAGAAACAGGCGGCCACAAGGTCAAAGAAGGTTTCCGCCGAGGCAGGAAAACTAGAAGGTTCTGCGGCACACGAAGCCGTTACGCAGGACCGGAAAAGTAGAAAGAGTCAGTTGTTTAGCATTAATGTAGCGGGTAGCCCTAAGTGCATAGTGTTCAAAATTGGGAAGCAACGATTTCGTAGCTTGATCGATACGGGAGCAGAGGTGTCTTTGATTAGCAAGGGGGCTTACGATAAACTCAGTCATAAGCCAAAGTTAGGAAAGGTAGATGTGTCGTTACAGTCAGTTAGTGGAGAAGCTTTACACGTATTGGGGAGTTCAGAATTAGAATTTACGGTAGCGGGGCAAAAGTTTAAACATAAGTTCTACGTGGTATCAGGGCTCAACAGGAACTTTATTTTGGGAAATGACTGGTTAGACAAAAACGGGGTGAGGATTTATTTTGACTTGAAGAAACTCAGAGTCGGAAGTGTTTATGTGCCCTATGAACAGGACATCCACATTTCGTCTTTGGTCAGAGTGACTAAGACGAAAGTGATAAAACCTCAGACGGCAGAAGTACTCCAGGTACGGATGAAGAATGCTCCGTATTTTGCAAGAGAGACACTCTTAGAGATTTCGGAAACAGACAAGGGATTTATAGCACAAGAACCGGGACTGTTAGTGACAAGCACGGTAGTCAGGCAAAATAAGCACCAGACGTACCCCATACTGATAGTAAACAACACAAACAAGACGTATAGAGTTAGAAGGGGTTGTGTTGTAGGGAAGGTAACAGCAGTTCAGGAAGTACATGAAGTACAGATAGGGTCGGTTGATCGGCAGGTATCGGCAGTCGACTTGACGGAAGTCACTGTGCCGGAGAAGATGAAAGATGTAGTGTCAGAGCTCATTACGAACAATCAAGACTTGTTCGCGAATAGCGACCTTGATTTAGGGGCTACTGACACTGTCACGATGAAACTAGATACCGGCGATCATCCTCCCATTAGGATAAAACCGTATAGAATCCCGCTTCAAGATAGAGAGATTGTTGACAAGGCTCTAGAAGAGATGTTACAGGCAGGTGTGATAAGACGTTCTCAGTCCCCATGGTCTTTTAGTTTAGTGATTGTATCCAAGAAGGATGGGTCGAAACGTTTATGTGTTGACTTTAGAAAACTGAATGAGGTTACAAAGAAAACATCGTACCCACTACCGCTGATAGATGACATTTTGTCACTGCTTGAAAAGGCCAAGTATTTTACCAGTCTGGACCTTAAGTCGGGATACTGGCAGGTCAAGATGGCGGATCAGGAGAGTAGGGATAGAGTAGCATTTGCATGCCACAAGGGATTATTCGAATTCACGAAAATGCCTTTTGGTTTGGTGGGAGCACCGGGATTGTTCATGATGCTTATGAATATCGTGCTAGCCGGTTTAGAAGGTTTTGCCTGTGCCTATCTCGATGACATTTTGATCTTCTCAGAAACAATAGAAGACCATCTGTGTCACCTTCAGACAGTCTTTGATCGATTGAGACAGCATGACCTGAAGCTGAAACTCAAGAAGTGTCAGTTCTTTGAGGAAGAAACCAAATACTTAGGGTTTGTCATTAGTAACCAGGGGATAAAACCGGATGAGGAAAAGGTAAAAGTCATTAGGGCTATGGCGGCTCCGACCTGTGTCAGAGAGTGCCGTTCGTTCATTGGTATGATTGGGTTTTACAGGAAAATGATTCCTAATTTCTCTCAGATGGCTGAGCCAATCATAGCACTGACACGAAAGTATGCGAGATTCAGTTGGACAGAGGAATGCCAGAAAGCGTTTGATTTGATGAAGGAAACGTTAGCCGTAGCACCAGTGTTAGCCTATCCAGATACACGGCGTCCGTACATCCTTTACACGGATGCCAGCGACACATGCGTGGGGGCATGTCTCGCGCAAAGATGCGATGAGGATTCAGACATTTCCCCAGGCTCAAAGGTAGAAAGACCTATTTATTTTCTATCCCATAAACTTAGTACTAGCCAAAGAAAATGGTCGACAATAGAGAAAGAGGCTTTTGCGATCCATTATGCGCTTCAAAAGCTAAATCACTACTTGCATAATGCGGAGTTTGTAATCCGCACGGATCACATGCCTCTTAAGTATTTGCTTAATTCACCAATGCAGAATAAGAAGGTGCAGATGTGGGCCCTAGGCATTTCAGGATATAATTGTACTATTGAATATATCCCAGGTCCCCAAAATGTTTTGGCAGACTTACTATCCAGAACGCCGGGTGGTACTCACATGCCAGAGCATGAGGAAGAAGAAGAGTTAACCAGAGAGGTCAATGACAATGCTTTTGTCATAGGAGTCATAAACTCCAACCAATTCACACCCAAGCAGTTTGCTAGTTGTACAATAAGGGCAGGGTGTGACGAGAAGCTGGAAAAAGTTGATCTTCCAGGGTTTGATATTATTGAGGAACAGGAGAAGGATTCTGAAATAGTGCGCTTAAAGGACTTATTGATTAGTGAACAAGGAACCATGACAGTCAATAGGAGATACATGCTGATAGAGGATGTTCTATATTTCTTGTCTCATCCTGATGATGAACCAGTAGCCAGATTGTATGTTCCGTCTCACTTGGTAGAGTACGTAGTCAGACAGTACCATGACGAAAATGGTCATTTAGGGATCGACAAGACTCATGACACAGTCAGTAGAAAGTATTACTGGCCTAACATGTACAAACAACTGTATGAATATGTTAGTGGGTGTGTCATCTGTCAGTCTAGAGTGTTACAAAAGAAAAGGGCCCCCGTACAGGAAATGGACATTCCTCCATACCCATTCGCTAAGTTGTCATTGGACTTGGCAGGTCCGTTTGACCGCTCCCTTAGCGGGAATCGCTATGTCATAGCATTCATCTGTCATCTGACAGGTTGGGTAGAGGCGTTCCCTGTACCAGATAAAACGCCGCAGTCAGTGGTACAGCTGCTCGTAGAAGAAATTCTACCCAGACATGGCTGTCCATTGCAGATAGTATCAGACAATGGATCTGAGAATGTGAATAGGGTTATGGCAGAAACGCTGGCAGAACTGAACATAGATCATGTCACGACCAGTCTTTATCACCCACAGTCCAATGCTAAGGTCGAACGTTTTCACAGAACTTTTAACGACCTTCTGTCCAAAAAGATACAAGAGGATTTTTCGACATGGGACGTGCATATTAACCAGGTACTAGCAGCTTATAGGGTTTGTGTTTCGGAAACTACGCAGGAATCTCCTTTCTTTTTACTGTACGGTCGCGATCCAGTGCTACCGTTAGATAACATCCTTAGACCCCGAAGAAAATACGCTGGTGAAGATTTTCACAAGATAGCGCTTGAGCAGCAACACAAGGCCTTCACCCAGGTGTATCGGCGAATTAAGAAAGCACAGAAGAAGGGGGCTAAGTATGCTAATAGAGGTGTACAGCCTGTCGAGATTAAGGTCGGTGATCCAGTGTACCTTCGTAATCACCGTAGACACAATAAGTTAGACAGTAAGTGGAGGTCGCACTATAGAGTGGTGGAACAATTGTCGCCTGTCACATTCAGGGTACGACATCAACTAGATGGCACTGAGGTCAGTTCACATGCTGAACACTTGCGGATAGCCAAAATTAGCGAGTGGCCTATCCCAAAAGCCAGGGGGAGAACATTACGTAAAGCCACACAGGTTGTAGCTCCAGAATCATCCGATAGCGACAGTGACGATGCAGTAGGGCAAGAGAACGCACGAGACAGACTGACTAGGGGGGTGCGAAAAGAGCGTGAGAATTCTTCATCCGAGGAGGACGTTCCGTTAATGGAGTTAAGAAAGCGCCTAAAGACAAGAGAGAAAAGATCTCTCTCAGCAGTAAACGTTAGTTGTAGCAAGGGCACATCAGACAGTTCTGATGATGGGGAGATCGACGACAATCGTTCGATTCAGCCTAGTTTACAGACTAATGGGGTTAGGGAAATTCTTGAAGCGATACTGACTCTTCTGCCAAAGAAGGCTTCAAATTAGAAATGCGACTCTCAGACGGTATCTGGGAGAGGACTATTGTAATGTGTAAATCATGAAGCATGATTTGAGTTTTGTCAGAGACAGTGGTATAAGTCTCTGGTGATATCTCGTATGTTGCAGACAACAACAAGATGAATTTTTATTTTTTTTATTTTTTTTTAGTCTGATAGTATTGGGGCTAGCGCAGGGTTTAAATATTAATCACAATGTCGTATTTCAAAAACTTGATGAAGTTACCACTAGTAACTGGAGATTCAGGTCGGCCTGCGCCAGAATCAATGACGGCTCAGTATGACTTAGAATCCACAACAATAGCAGGAGACGCGCAACGTACGCGGTTCGCGTTCCTTACGGAAGCTGAACTTGAAGCTCGTTCCAAACCCTTGATAGGATTCTGTGCGATTCGAAAGTGCAATATATCCTATGAACATTAATCAGTTTTGTGTTACGGCGCTGTGTTTAAACAATTCAGACGTAATTGCAACACAATGCCAAACAAAGGTCAAGTGGGGTACAGTGTTACCTATGGCACGGTATATAATGGATGGGCTATGGGTCATTAGTAATCATAGTCCACTAGAGATGAGTATTAGTTGTCACGGTAAAGGGGTCACGTACCAACAAATCAACCCACCAGTATCGCTAATCCGCCTCAATGAATCATGTACGGCTATTAGTGATAGATTGATGTTAACCCCTTACTACCAACAAGAGAGCCAGTATCAGGTGGAAGACAAATTGATAGGATAGATGGAAAACTATGCCTTTTCCAATATAACGTTATGGACACCATTTCATAGCGCTTTACCAGACTACGATCCCATCTCTTTGCCCAAAGAGTTAGATGAAATTAAGGAAATGCCAATGGATCATCTAATTGCTCGACTTCAGAGCATGCGATTCGTTAAGCCAAAACAAGAATGGGCGATATGGAAACAGATCATCATTGGTTCTATCGTAGGGACAGTTGTAGTGATCATAATTCGGGTAGGGTGTATACGATATAAAAAGAAAACTAGCGCATGGTTTGGCTCCATATTATCACGACTCAGGAAGGGTGAACGTGAGGTCACTGTGCCTACGTTGATTTCGGCGGCTGTGCAATCAGCAGACGTGAATGACGTCGCAAGAGCGAAGGACTCTACGCCGATGATGGAGGGAGGAGTGCAGTTACTCCCCGCCTCGAACGTTGTCAAGTTTACCCGTCGTTGGGGTAACCAAGGATCAACGTGTTGCGATCCAGGAAGAATCGTGAAGAATAACGAACACATGTGCAAAGACATAACCGAGTCGACGATTTTGATGTGAACATTTATGGGCGTGATTACGCCGGACAATAATAATTTTTAATAAGGAGTGATCGATTTAAATAAGCGGTCATTCCGAAAAATGATGTATTTCAATCTTGTGGATAACATGTTTAATTGTTTGAAATGATGTTGTTGTCTGAATATTGTGTAATGAAAAAAAAAACGAATCTTGTGAATTAAGATTCCTTTTTTTTTTCGGGTAGGTTTGGGAGGAGTTGTTACACTATAAGTGTATACGACCAATATCACGGTCGGGTAATTTTATAATTTCCCTTGATATGAAAATAACGAGGGTATAATTAGTACCACGGGCTCACGTGGAGTTGACAAGTGGCCGGCCCTACTAAGCTGGGACTAATGAATAAATAATGAGCCCTCGTTAGTAGTGAGGAACACAGACTCCTGCTGACAAAGAATAATTATGAGTCAGTAATAGGTTACTGGTCAGCTAAGATCAGAGGACGCTGGCCACCATAATAGATGTGGAATAATTAGGAGAGACAGTAATGGGTCCCTGGTCAGCTAAGATCAGAGGACGCTGGCCACCATAATAGATGTGGAATAATTAGGAGAGACAGTAATGGGTCCCTGGTCAGCTAAGATCAGAGGACGCTGGCCACCATAATAGATGTGGAATAATTATGAGAGACAGTAATGGGTTCCTTTGATAGCTAGGATCAGAGGACGCTGGCCACCATAATAGATGTGGAATAATTAGGAGAGACAGTAATGAGTTCCTTTGATAGCTAGGATCAGAGGACGCTGACCAGCATAATAGATGTGGAATAATTATGAGAGACAGTAATGGGTCCCTGGTCAGCTAGGATCAGAGGGCGCTATCCACCAGAGCAGATGGGGGATAGATTATGGGCGACAGTAATAGCTCCTTTGACAGATAGGGTCAGGGGACGCTGGCCACCATGATAGATGTGGAATAATATGGGTGACAGTAATAGCCCCTTTGACTGGTTGAGACAAAGGGGCGATGCCCTCGGCCAGAACGGGTATATATATTGGGGGTAAACACCAGAACGAGAGAGCTCACAACGAAGAAAACGAGATAGAGAGAGAGCTCGCACAATGACCAGAACGAGAGAGCTCACAACGAAGGGAACGAGATAGATAGAGAGTACACAACGAAGAGAGTGAGATAGAGGGAGCTGAGAAGCGAGAGACCGAGCTCCGGTATTTTCGCCATTTTAGTATGCCATGCTAGTAGGTTGGTTGTGCCCAACCTATTAGACCCACGATGACCAAGAAATAAAAGACTCTTCTGGAAACACTCTTGTCTGGCTGCGTCTTCCATCTACAACACCTTGCGTGTGGCTGCGGTAGTGTAACATCTGTTACGAAAGCAATCGACTGTATGGTGCCGCGTTCATGGGAATGCCTTCTTACTTTCTCATCACGTCTTATCTGCCATTTAACAAGCGAATTATAATGTCAGAGTAGAGCTCTAGCGATTAAACTTCTTTTATTTGAGGATACGACCGTCCGGATCCCTTATGAAGAGGAAAAAGACCCTAGGATGAGCAGAAGAAAGAGAATGAGACTCACCGAGGTTAATGATATAGATGACGGCATCTGATCCCAGTGTGTCGTAAAGGGGAACAACCACCATAGAGAACATCATGCAGGCCAGGTCCGTCATCACCCACTGAAAGCCGGTGAGACAAGAAAACGTGTATTCATCTAGATATACATAACCGGTGTGTGACCGTACCGTTTGCAGATGTACTCATCAGATACACCTAATCGGGGAGTACACCACAAGTACACTTCTATTCAAATGAGATGCTTTGCATCTCATTTGAATAGAAATGTACTTGTGTGTACTCCCCGAGTTGGTCTATCTGGGGTGTCCACCGCAAACTGTACAGGTCATCACACTATTATCATCGGGGCCCAGAGCCACAGGGCTTTTTAGGACTCCCTCCTTGAATCAAAATTTGTAATTCCCAACAAAGAAATAAACACGCATAGAAACGACCTCGTCATACCTCAGGCCTGTTTTGGGCGAAGATGCCGAAGTTTGTCTTCTGTCCTGGTCTTACACCGATCTTGAGTAACCCGGAGCCAAATGCATGCACACGATCGTACACCTGAAATAACACGAGAGAAAGAAATTACGATGCAAGTATGTTCACTAGCGTAGGAAGATATTTTTCTAAAGGAGAGGGGGGGGGGGGATTATTCTGGAAGAGGGGGTTGGGGAGAAGGAGAGGAAGCGGGACGCGCTGCAACCTCATGACATTGTCTCTCTACAAAACAAACAAACAAAATCTTAAACAAAAAGTGTCTCAAAATATTGAGGGGCCAGGGATACTCTTGACTTCCTGTACACCCCCCCCCCCCCCCCCCACCCCTAAAGATTCTCGCTGATGAGCCCTTGCGTACGCGGCGTCTCATGAAAGTTAAAGCCTCTTGCAATTGGATGGTATTGGGTGTGTTCTGGTAGCTAAGGGTTAAGGAGTAAACTAACCTCATTGTAGCTGGTCCACTCGTATTCCCGTTTGGGTCCTGTCCTGGCACCAAGACACGGTCCATCACCTGTGTATATGCCATGCAGAATAGAACTGACGATTTCCGGAAATCATAAGTATGTCATAATTGCACGTACTTCGACGTACTTAGATGAAACCTGTGGATTAAAAGCTCGCAAAAGCAAGCGATATTGCAAGTGTGTCTGGACTTTTAATTCACCGTTTTCGGCAAACCTTATGCAGCTTTGACCTCCTTTATTTTCATGAAAACAAGCAATATTTGCGTCTATTGTAATACTATACTGATCAACAAAGAAACGCGAAATTTTAGTGTATGTTGTATTTGTATGATAAATCCACGAAAATACAAGTTACACTATTTTTATAGCCAGTGTACGAGCAACAATATGTAAGCATGCAGTCACCGTACTGTAGTAGCCGTGTTACCCTCCCTGTGCACGAGGCACCCATATTGGTTAGGACGCACGGCGTATGCTTTCCAGGCACGTGCATACACTGCAGAGTGATGTTGGGTCATGAACTGTGTTCAGCAATTCATGGAAATAAAAAATCAGCAGTGTTACGCCTTCTGTCACTTTTGCCGTTACCACATCAACCACATCAATCTTACCCCCACCCGGGTCTGCCCTGGGGGACTTGGGTGGGGTTAGGTACTTTTTAGTTCCCAGGGTCACCCTGGTCAGCCCCACAGGGTGAGTTTTTTTCTCTATTCTGGGGCATGTGTTTCTGTCTACCCGAGGTCCATTCACCTGTATTTGTCTTTTTAAAACTCTCCCTACTGTCTGCACTGCCTGTAGCTCTTGATATTGGATGTGTGTTGCTAAATGGTCTTAGCTTTATTTAGGCCCCATTTGTTAGGTTTATTTAACGTATTTGACCGGCTGGCGACATACATTCAATGTTCTGTTTAGTTTTTTTTTTATTCACAAGCAGTGCAGGCACGTCCTGAGAAAGCCTTGTTGCTGTCGGGACGTTAAGCAATGTACAATCAATCAACCACATCAATCTTAGTGCTCCCCAACGAGAACGATCGAGCTCTTGGGCGTTTGGACGCCGGAGAATATCCACAAGCTGTGGCAGTGGCCTTTAGATGTCACAATTCGACCATTTACAGGCTGCAGCAACGCTATCACGCCAACGTGTCTTCTGCTGACGCTCCCCAAAGCGGACGACCACGTGTGACAACTCCACGGAAAGACAACCACATTTTCCCGGCTCACGTGCGAAATCGCTTTCAGCCGGCTGAAGAAACAGCCAGAGAAGTTATCGGCAACCACCAGGCACCCAGCAGTGGCCAGACAGTGCTACGACGGCTAGAGGAGCATAATCTGCACAACCGCCGTCCAGCCCGTGACCTGTTCTTACTGACCGTCATCGCCGTGTACGCCTACAGTGGTCACAGGCTCATGTTGACTGGACCTGGCGACAGTGGCAGAACGTCCTGTTCACGGATGACAGCCGCTACTGCATCAGCCATGCAGATGGGAGCATAAGAGTGTGGCGGAGAAGGGGTGAACTCTATGCCGATGGCTGTGTGCTGGAGAATAATGCCTGGGGCGGGCCAAGCGTTATGATTTCGGGTGGGATTACCCTGAACCAGACAGTAGGGCCTGTGTTCTTCCGGACTCGTACCAGGTCGCGGAAATGGCATCACAGCTCAGCGCTACATTGACCAAGTACTACAAGATAATGTGCGTACACACACTGCACTTATCACCCAGCACTTGTAGCAGCACACCATCCCAGTCAGCTCTCAGCCCGGACCTCAGTCCCATCGAACATCTCTGGGACCAACTGCAAAGGGAGGTCAACTGTACGCCCAAGACCAACGACAGCCGCAGAACTGGAGAATATCATTGTCCAGGCCTGCAACAACATCCCCAGGGCAGCTGTCAACCGTCTGATGCACTCTATGCGCCGACGCTGCTAAGCCGTCATCAAAGCCAATGGGGGTCACACGCCATATTGACTTTGTGCTGTGCCATGCTTGCTCCAAATACAGAATAAACTTCCATACTGATTACGCCGGTGTCTATGATTTCATTCCTAAAATGTCGATAACATCCGTTGTATGGTTTGTCCGAAATTGACTTTCAAATGTTGAACTAAATGTGATTTGAAAGGGCTACTTCGCGTTTCTTTTGTTGATCAGTATATATATATATATATGAAAAATCAGTACCTGAAATACGGCGGCCTCGCAAGAATGCTTCGTACACCGTCTTTGCGTCTTCATATATGTACTCCAGAAGCTTGCCGGATTTGGCCGTCCAGTGAGAGGCGTAGATTCCTCCCTGATTAAAAAAGTAAGTACACAAATGAAACACATATTTTAACCTTCTGACGAATGACACTTGCCTCCGGACGACCCCCCGACACTTGCCTCCGATACATCAGTCCTCCGGACGAGAAATAATAAACGATGTTAAACGAAGTCTGTAGATCAATCGGTCCCTCAATCAATCAATCAATCAATCAATCAATCAATCAATCAGTAGTTTTGAACCAGAACTGTTTCCGTATGCAACGTTCAGTCCTGATACACTAAAACAAGATACGGGTCGACCATGATAATTCAAGGGTGGCACCACCCTTGAATTATCATGACACCTGTCTCTGAATTATTGTAGTCTTAAGAGGAAAACTTCGAAAGCTAGACTTTCAACCTTCGAGATCAAAGTTTTAAATGACCGACATGTGCATGTAGCCATCGGTATTGCAAACGGGTTTAAATTGTTCATGAAAAGTGTGCCCAGTGCCTGTCATGACCGTATACCTCAAGCTTGACAGCCTGGTTCTCATAGTCCACGCCAAGGTCCAGTGGGGCGGGCGGCCTTGACATCACGTAGGCAGCTGAGGCCACACCCACCACGGCCGCTGCCCCCAACCCTACGTACCCCGCGGGTGTGGCCAGTACATCTTGTAAACGCTGTTGCCAGTTCTCAGCCATTATGATGTTTCAAGCGGAGCTGAAATCCAACAGAGGGAATTAAGGTGCCTGTCACGCCTTCGTGTAGGCCTACACAACATGCACTATGATCATCAAAACGGCACGTTAACCCTTTGCGTGTCGGCAGCGGCTCTAGTCGTAATGATTCCTGTGTAGGAATCATCGCGACTAAACCCACAACCGACACACAAAGCCGGCGTTAAAAAAAAAACCTGCTCTACTTTTCGAAAAAAAATGCCTATTGGATGGCGGGTTGGAAAACAGATAAACAGATAACGACATGCACAAATTAAACCGAGTTAATTATCTTTAGTATGCTGGAGACAGTTTGCTAGGCACAGAGGAGAAGGATTCCGTCGCACGAACCCTCCCTGAAAGAAATGCGACAGATTAAAGTGATACAAACACGACAACTATTCTGTCACACCCCACTATCAGCGTAAAGAACATGTACATGTTGTAGTTGGCTTTAACCCATTATATCCTGAGGTTGAATTTTTTAAAATTTGCTTATTGTCCTAGTAAAGACTACATTACAGATTAGAGATAGACCAACCATTTTAGTTCAAGGTTGGTGCCAGCGGAATAGCTCGACACCTCAGACGCCAAGCTATTTTGGCACCACCATCATAGTCAAATTTCTTTCTTAGTTTCTTAGTAGTGTATCAGGATGAAAAAGATTAGCATAGTTTCAGTGCTAAGCACAGTAAACACAATATGACGAGGAAACTGTGTGTGTGTGTGTGTGTGTGTGTGTGTGTGTGTGTGTGTGTGTGTGTGTGTGTGTGTGTGTGTGTGTGTGTGTGTGTGTGTGTGTCAGTGTGTGTGTGCTTGCTTCTCATAATGCTCGCGACAGGAAAGCTGAGTCAAGCCCACAATCAAACTGTCACATGTGGGGAGTATAGTGTCAGTGACCTACAGTTGGCTGACATCGCCCTCACGACTAGCATGCTGTGACGTGCCAAAGCTTATTGCAATACTAGCTTATCCCCTGCGGCTTTACTTTCTGACTGAGCCACACACTGTAAGGCACACCACGATACGTAAGTCACGGGAGACGAATTAGATAGCACGAGGAGGGAGGGCCGGCATGCCCTAATGTCGTGATGCGTGATCAACGTTGTTCTCGGCTCGTGATTGCAATCTTTGTCATCCTTGTGACGCGTGCAAAAAGGGTTCGTCGGCCAAAATAAGGTTATCTCATGAAACGTTTGTATCCACACTGTAATTTCCGACTTTGAATCCTTTCTCACCCCCCCCCCCCCACCTCCCCCTCACATCCGTCCTGTCAGTCGTTTGATTTTTCGGCCAGTTGAAGGAGGTTGTGAAAGCTGTCCGCCCATCATGAAATCATGAGCATCCAGTCCTTCAGTCACAGTCCTAGTTGCCCCCCTCGTGAATCGCAAAATAAATCGTCGTGAATCCGTGATGGTACCTAACCCCACCCCACCCCACCCCACACACACACACACACACACACACACACACCTCCGCCCCCTATCCCCCTCCCCACCCCATCCCCCTCCCCCCTCTCTGATATCAAGTTAACCCCATGACTGTAGCTGACGATACCGTTCGGCGGAAAAGACGCGTAACTACGCGTCTTTTCCGCCGAACGGTATCGTCAGTAGCACTCAAGGGGTTAAGGTCACAGGATACGGATTGCACAACACTATATCAAAATCACGGGAGATAGATTTTAAATCGCCGTGTTCAAGTCTCGGAAACTGTACCAATCGTGATCGTTCAATGATAATTTAAAGCCTAATCAGTGTAGTACCCAAAGCGCTAAGCTAATCATGCACTACCCTCCAAGTATCACATCGTCTAATCCAGCTCCCAACGTGGTTGGCGCTTGAAGCGAAAGACATGTCGGTGGCATGTAATTTCAACCCCAAGGGCAATGATAAATGATATAGCATAGCGCATTATGTGCTATAAATAGAATGCGTGATAGGCATAACAAATGTACGCTCACAAGCAATTGAAAACAAACATATAGATTTGGTTACAAAGGCTTGTGAGAGTACATTTGTTATGCCTATATACAAACTGAGAGGCCTAATCAGATCACCGAACTTTGCGAACAACAACTATGATAACGATAACATTTATCGAAGCAGTAACAAAACAAAAGTTGACGGGCGTTTGTGGGCGATGATTTTGCACAAAAATCGATTATTTTTCTTCTGTTCTGCATACACTAGCTACTCACAGACGTTCCAGTTTTCATAAGCCCATTTGTGACAATTCTTTTTTTCCTCTTGGACAACTGTTGTCCTGTATTTGTAAATCACTGTAGTTCAGATGTCTTCAAATAAAACTGTTCAGACGGACGCGACTGCTTACTAGCTGAACGAACGGGAAACAATACACGATTTTTTTTTTTTACAGCATTCGTAATCTTTCCCAAAAAATAAATACTCGTAATTTATATTTTAGACTTTAAAAAATAGACAACAAACTAAAGAGCAACTCACGTCGACACAAAGATCCAAAGGCACAGTGTGTCCAGTACCGGTATCTGTCCACTCGTTGTCTGATCATAAACACTGTCAGTTGAAGTCTACATCACTCTTCAGTGCAAAGGAGTTTTTCTCTTACGTGCAAAAGCAGTGCTTTTCCACTCGTTGATCAAACGCCCGATAACTGTCTCCAGCCAAAGAAAACGGAGATAAAGTGGACTGACTAGAAACATACACGCTCACGAACCCCATTAACGGCGAGGGCGCTTGGTCGTCTACGATTTAACTCATTCTACCCCAACACCGAAATCCTTAAATTTTGCCCTTGTCCTCTGAAGACTGCATTGCAATGCAGACACAGATCGACCATGATAGTTCAAGGGTGATGCCAGAATAGCTTGGCGCCCATAGGCGCCAAGCTATTCTGGCATCACCCTTGAAGTATCATGGTCGATAGTCCTTATCTTCCCGACTGTGGTGTGTCTGGGGTAGAATGAGTTAACTGATTTTCCGGCAGGGAAATTACTCTCAGCTTGTGAACTAATCTTTTTGTGCCGTGCGCACTGACAAAGATGGTTCGCGCTGTAAAACCCGGCGCCCGTCCTTTTGTACACCTATTATTCCGTATAGATCCTCGGCAAGAGACCGGATCCACTATTTTTCGCGCGAACATTTGGCTCCGCCCCTTTAGTCAGGGTCCGGCAAGCGTGCTCGCGTGCCTCACGGAAAATAGCGCGAGTATTGACTGCTCACGCTAGTCATAGACCAATTATACAGTATAATTGGTCTATGCGCTAGTATAGTAAAGCGCGATATTCGACGTTGATTTTTTTACTTGAAACTATCTTTAGGATGGCATGTCTTCTGAAGTATTGGAGCTATAAAATAATTAGTACAAACTAGCAAGTGAGATATTGTCAGTCCAGAGAGTATGTATTTTATGCGGTCCTAAACTTAGCATTTTATGAAATGCGCAAATCGTCTCATTTTCGCCAAATCAAGTTGTGATTTTCCATAAACTATGAAAGGTAGAGCTTTGTCATTTTGCATGACCACACATTTGTATGCGCTCTTTCCGATGGTAATATCAGTTTGTATGCGTTTACACTGAGTCTGAAATTATGGGTGATCCTACCTACCATATAGGCACATCCCGCTACTGAGTCTCTAAAAAAGAAATTCTCGTGCAGGCAATCATCAGCACACTTTTCTATGTCTGAAAACGTCTCTTCGAGTCCCTCCCTCCCCCCCCCCCCCCCCCCCCCCCCCCCCCCCCGAGAACTGCTGCTAGTGCTAGTCTGTTTACATCAGTCAATAAGGCGCCTCTCACCCTCGCCATACGGGGTCAGCGTACATGCAGAAATACTTCACACACAACTGACAGATCTACGATCCAGTTTAGTACGAATGCTTCACACTCAGCTGACAGATCTACGATCCAGTTTAGCAAACCAAATGTAAGTACAAGCGATCGAATCAGTCTGTGAATACTATGGTGAAACACGGAGAAGTAGAAATTTTCGAGCATACATAGTGATGTCTTGTGATTCTCTCAGGGTTCAGTTCACCAAGTGGCCAACCGCAAGCTTTTAGTATACATCCTTTCGTGTCTGCCAGTCGTGATAAAGGCTTAGGGACGGAAAAAAACTACACCTAGATATCGATTGGGGTATCAGGAACCCAATTTACACTCTCCATAACAACTGTGCTTTCTCCGCCAGTACCGCCGAAATTGGCCGCTATGTCCCGTAAGCATAAACATCGGTTGTTTTGCCGTACCTTCTGCTTGGCACTCAGAAGCACATGGTTCTACAGCGTTTTGATTGGTCGACAGGCGAAAGCGCGCTAAGTTTGACTGATTGCACGCCAGGAATAGGTCGGTCTATGCCTCTTGCTGAAACAACTTTGTATCCGTTGTTCATGGAATGGCTCTTTCGCGTTGAATTGACACAGATTTCATAAGAACAATGTACGTACAGTGGCAGTGGTGAAGGGATTAAGGAAAAGATACAAAAAAGGGGAATCCAGGGGGGGGGGGGGAACAAATCGACCGTGAGAGCTCAAGATTAGTGCCTGATTAGCTTGGCGCCTTTAGGCGCCAAGCTAATCAGGCACTACCCTTGAGCTCTGACGGTCGAACTCGTATCGCCCACAGTTCAGGAACTGGATTTGATAAAGTCCGGTCAATATCTACGAGGCGTCACTTATTCCGCCTGTGTCACCTCACATCAGATCACCGTACCTCGCCCGCTTTATTCGTCAGTCCGGCACCTTTAAAAAAAAAATAAAAAAAAATAGGATCGCGATACCTTTGCCTATAAGTACATTGCACCTTTGCACTTTCTGGCCGGAATATGTCCACAATCACAAACCAGCACACGGTGGCTCTCTTTCCGGCGAGACTCACTTGAGACAATAGTTATCATTAACAGATTGCATGTCGGTAGCGGTTTTTGTCGCGATGATTGATTGATTGATTGATTGTACATTGCTTAACGTCCCGACAGCAACAAGGCTTTCTCAGGACGTGCCTGCACTGCTTGTAAAAAAAAAAAACTAAACAGAACATTGAATGTATGTCGCCAACCGGTCAAATACGTTAAATAAACCTAACACATGGGGCCTAAATAAAGCTAAGACCATCTAGCAACACACATCCAATATCAAGAGCTACAGGCAGTGCAGACAGTAGGGCAAGTTTTAAAAAGGCAAATACAGGTGAATGGACAAAGGGTAGACAGAAACACATGCCCCAGAATAGAGAGAAAAACCCACCCTGTGGGGCTGACCAGGGTGACCCTGGGAACTAAAAAATACCTAACCCCACCCAAGTCCCCCAGGGCAGACCCGGGTGGGGTTGATTCCTGTAGGAATCATCGCGACAAAAACCGCTACCGACACGCAAAGGGTTAATAATCGCCACTGTTGGCGAAGGTTTCTTTGATCTTCACACATGTCATTTCTGCATGAGTACAATTTGTGTTGTCTGTGCGTCAGATGACGTCAAAAGTTCTTTGAGATGTGCCTCTGTAAGTTCTGAAAGACGTTTCTGCTTCTGTCCCCGGCATAGATCGAACAATTACACGCTGAAAAGTATTCATTAATTTTAAACAGCTTATTTCCGAGTTAGCACACATTTCTGCTTTAGAATCTCTTATGAATACAAATCACATTATTGGGCACATACAGGGTTTTGCGAAGACAGTCCATACTGATTACTTTTCCACCATTTCCAAAAACGCAACAAACGAAACGACGTTACGTAAGCACTCGTGTTTGTATTCTATGACGTGGCGTTGATAAGATGACGGCTTTGCCGGATGGCGCCGTGATTGTGCACTCATCGATAGTCCTTCTATTCGCACAAATACGATGGGGCTGCGCTCCTTCTAAAGTGTCTACTGGATTTGCAAGTTGCTTATTTTGGATATCCGCACTCTGCTTTCGGCGTCGTGCGTACTCATCCGCCCCCCCCCCCCCCACCCCCACCCCCAACCCCCCCCCCCTCCCTCCCCCCAAAGCCAAAAAATGCCAGTACAGCGCGGATTGCATCCCTAAAGCTTTATGAGGTGTTGCAGTGGAAGAAGACAGACTAATTTCGAAAAGACAACACATAGGCAATTTTGTGGTGCAATTATTCTTTACTTTTAACAAAGGCGTCGCCCAAAGCCAAAAAATGCACTCAAACAGATTAGCTCCAAGGGACGTAATTTTTCATTAAATTCTGAGAATGCTGTGCTAATGCCATGGAATTCCAGGCTGGTAAGCTTGCATTGCGTCATCAGGACATCAGCTGCCCTTTTAGTGACTTAAAATCTACTGAGCAGACTCAGCAGGTCCAATATCTGTTTGGGAATATTTTTTAGCATACCCCCTCGGGGGGAGGTCTGGATATTATCCAGCGGATGGCGGGGAGCCTGGGGGTAGTCCCTACTGCTTTATGTAGTAGGTGTTCAGTGGAAGGCTCAAAATGATAGGTCTGTCATTCCTTCTCTCCCACTACCCTTTCTTTTCTAGAACTAGTGAGCGATGCAGTCACAAAAAGGGCAGCTGATGTCCTGATGACACAATGCAAGCTTATGGCATTAGCACAGCATTCTCAGAATTGAATGAAATATTACGTCCCTTGGAGCTAATCTGATTGAGTGCATTTTTGGCTATGGGCGACGCCTTTGTTAAAAGTAAAGAATAATTGCACCACAAAATTGCCTATGTGTTGTCTTTTCGAAATTTGTCTTCTTCCACTGCAACACCTCATACAGCTTTAGGGATGCAATCCGCGCTGTACTGGTGGTGCTACCAGTAAATTCTGGAGGCGGCTTCTAGTACATGCGTTGTGTTTGCAATTTCAAGATACGGCGTATGCCTTACCTGAAAAGCCCCCCTTGGGGCGAAACCGGTCGAACGCGGCAAATACTTAAAAATCTACTCAGCAGGTCCAATATCTGTTTGGGACTATTTTCTAGCATCCCCAGGGGGGGAGGTCTGGATATTCTCCAGCGGCTGGCGGGGCGCCTGGGGGTAGTCCCTACTGCTTTATGTAGCAGGTGTTCAATGGAAGGCTCAAAATGATAGGTCTGTCATTTCTTCTCTCCCACTACCCCTCTTCTTTCTAGAACTAGTGAGCGATGCAGTCACAAAAAGGGCAGCTGATGACACAATGCAAGCTTATCAGCCTAGAATTCCATGGCATTAGCACAGCATTCTCAGAATTGAATGAAAAATTTATATATATATATATATATATATATATATATATATATATATATATATATATATATATATATATATATATATATATATATATATATATATATATATATATAATGATACTGATGAGTAAAAGAAATGCGACTTTTTTTTGAATCATCGGAAACGCTTTAGTGTTTCCGACGATTAAAAAGAAATCACATTTCTTTTGCTCGTCAGTATATAAGAAACATCAGTATACATTGGGCGAGGCCTCAAACAAGACATCTGTATGAAATGCCCTACTGCAATTATGGCTCACTGCAAAGAAAATCCCAACTCTGAGAAAATGAAACTGTTTAGAAAGGACAAATAAAACAAAGTGCTGGCCGAATACAATATTGTGTTGTAATTGTCTTTCCATGCGCGTTTCTCTGTTTTTTGAGATTTTTTTTCGCATTGTACTCGCTCGGCAGTCATCTTTTTGATCTGGACATGGTTCAGTGCGAGGCAAAAAGATTCGCGCGTTCGCTCTGAGCAGTCAACCGTACATCCATGGACATGAAGCGAGTGTAATGATGTACAAATGTGTTGCGTTCTAACGAGCAGCATACCCAAAGTCTTCATTTTTTGCGACGGGCGTCAGTGTCGGCTGGTTTGTTGGGTTTTTTTGGTGGTTTTTTGTTTGTTGGGTTTTTTGTTGTTGTTGTTTTTTCAATTAGTACCTGGTCAACACAGCACGCAGCGTCGGAGTGTTTCGGCAAGACCGATGCCGACGCTAAGTCAAGTCAGTGCTGTTTTATTGTCCGGCCGAGGTGTGACTATTAAAGGAACCAACTGTATTTTATAGTCGCTTCCTTTTAGTCACACCTCGGAACATCAAGGGAGGTGGAAAGTGGGGGTAGGACATACGCACAAAGTTTACCGGCAGCGCAGATTTCGCAATCGGTATTTTCTCTTTTTTAGTAGTTGTCGTCTAGCGGCTGCTACTGACTCTTCCTTTGCGGCATTTCCCTTCAAAAACAAAACCGGTTATCGATAATTACCGGTTAACGCGAACACTGGAAGATCCAGTTATAGTATAAGCTACATATTGTGACGAACCTCCCCCAACAGCTCGCTCGGGTAGCGGCCACACAAGATTATGTAATGTAACAGGCGGCGCGCGGCAATGTTTGGGTGCTACAAGATGAGGAAGAGAGCCGAGAGAGAGACGCACACACACGCGCACACACACACACACACACAGAGACCTTGGACGCTACTTGACGTACGCCGCTCATTACTCTGATGCTGTGTGTTCACGCCGGGGAAGCCTTTTGGTTTCCCCGGTGTAGAACTGATCATGACTGTGTTTTACAGTGAGGATTGCCGGAAGGTACCCGAATACTGAATTACTAAAACCACAAGGGGAGAAAAACCGAAGATGGCGAAAGTTTCGTGCCATGCCCCTGACTCCGGCGGCCGTCAATATCCACATTCCGACTCAGGGCCGGCACAAACTGAACTCGGTTTCTCCCCTCACTCTATGCTGGAAGTGGAACGGCCCAGACTGTTCATTGATTTTCTCCCTGGAATGTACTGCGAAGACTGTGACTGGCTGAGACATGTGTTGGTGTCTCGGCGTTCAGTGTCACTATGTGTGATCCACGTTTACAACACAGACTACACAGTGACATGGCTTATCACATAATAAGATATATACTTATATTAACCCTTACGAGTGATTCGGAATACATCAGGGTGTGAAACAAGTTTGACTATAAAGTCAAGGGCAGTACCGCCAGAATAGCTTGGCACCTCTAGACGCCAAGCTATTCTGGCACCACCCTTAAACTAAAGCCATTGGTCTATATCCTTATCTGTAAGTACTATAATGTAGCTTGCACATGGCAGTGTACAAATTTGAAGCTCGGGATATTCCACTGAAAGGGATCTTTGAGGATCTCCGGCCGCAGTGGAACGGTTGAGCAACTGATGTCGGGATCGGAAGAGATCAGTATGGATTCTCCAGAGCCAATGAAGCCGTGCAGGTGGAAGTAACTAACTCTCTTTTTGTAGTTATCTTCCCCGCCACGTGACTGGACGCATAGTTTGTTTTCTAAACAGTTTTGTTCATTTGACAACCAAAAGCCGCCACAAACCGTCCAAAAAACTGACATGGATT
Organism: Semisulcospira habei; assembly: GCA_036245525.1. Taxonomy (NCBI): domain Eukaryota; kingdom Metazoa; phylum Mollusca; class Gastropoda; family Semisulcospiridae; genus Semisulcospira; species Semisulcospira habei. The sequence goes on along the minus strand of BTPG01000008.1, from coordinate 58,706,478 downwards.
CGAATTGGTGTCTGCTGTTGCGGGGGCTCATGAGGATCTATGCCTCTTGTAGTTGAATTATGTTCACGTTTTCTCGGCATTGAAGGGGTTAATGTAAGCAAAAACGGACTCGTCTTTCCCAACGAGCTGATGCGGGGGACTGTCAATATCAGCATCTATTAAAGCGATCTGGTCCATGGCGGTGTTCGACACTCGCTAAAATTCGCCGATACAAAATGGTTATCAGTGTGGTCTCGTCTAATCTATCTATTGGCCCTTTCCCAGCCTGCAAGCCCATGACTGAGTGGCGAGTTGGGGCCGACGCTGGCTCTGAGTGGTTTGCCTGTGGCTAAGCTGGGGCCCGCGGCGTCGGCTCATGGGCTTGCAGGCTGGGTTATTGCCTGAAGCAGGTCGCTTTAAGAAGGTCTAGCAATAGCTGCCCATAGATATCAAATACAAGAATCGAATTAATGAAAAGATTGATGCGTGTACAAACCTGCAGTTATGTGAGAAAAGATTTACGGCACCGGCTGCGAGTGTGTCAGCGTGTCCGACCCTCAACTGAGTCCAGTTTTCTTGCACTGATGATCTGATGGCTTGGTCTTATAAACGAACCCGTGCACGTTTGCTGGCTGAGGCCGCACTGAGGCTCATGCCAGTCAGTTAGTCCGTAGGGGCGGGGCCTACACAGCTTTTTCCACATGAATTGACACTCGGTGAAAAGCCGCGGAATGTGGCCGGCGTCAGTCTCCGCGGCACTGCGGGTTTAGTTCACCATGTATCAGTCAGTGTGTACGCCAGTTTACAGAGGTCTACAGCGTGTAATGACCTCGTTTGACAATGTGTGACCGTCGGCGCGGTTGACTTGCGCCAAATACCGAATAGTAAGTAGAAAATTGTGTTGACGCGCGGAAGAGTGTCAGGAAAATTAGACCGCTACCGCCGGGCCGGCGTATCCGCTCTACGAGCTAAATGTGTGGTAACAGCTTTGCTTGGGTGTGAGATTTCGGTGCCGTGAGGTGGAAAACCTAGACCGAGTTCTTGGGCGAGTCCTGCCGGCATAACCTCACAGCGATCGGTCACATGCATGTTACAGCATGCATGGACACCATTTGCAGGCGGCATAGATTCTCATGAGCCCCTGCATTCGCAGGGGCTCATGAGAATCCGGCCATGCCTCTTGCTGACGGATCAGTAAGGATCGGTCCGATAACATGATACAGAAAATTTCAACTATAACGTGACAACTTGGAAACGGTCAGGGATCCAATTTTGGTCGTTTTTGTTATATTCGAATCATATCATAAGCGAGTAATTCATAATGACAGCTCAACGCAGTTGTATTCAAAGTTTTAAGTTGTCATAATATATACCGTGCCCACGCTATATCCATGCAGCGTTGTCAGTTGTAAGCGAAGTCTACCTCAGTGGTTGTTGACGTATGTCTCTGCCCCCCAGCTTGTCTTCCGATCAGTTTTTGAGCCTCCGCACCGTCAGACAGTTGTGGAGGTAGCTTATGACTGTAAGGACATGCGCTACTAGTAGTTGTTACACTTCTCTGTTCGGCCGCCTGAATTCTCTACTGAGTGACACCACTGAAAACACTGTGTATGTGAGACAAGTCCTAGTCACTGCCAGCGGTCAGTAGCGTGCAAAGTACGAACCCCCTCCCCGGCCCCTCTCCCCACCCCCTTTTTCTTCATACCAACAGGATAACCGGCCTTTCAGTCGCTGTTGATCATTGTTGCTTTAAGTCTTTGTAAACATTTGCTGTGTATGGCCTATTGCGACATGTTGTCCTAGAGCAGTGAAGCTTTACGCACACGGCCGAGAAGGTTTGGAGCACACTCCGCCGCTTACGCTGTGCCGGACCCCTTTTCTTGCTCGCTCAGTATTATAAGTTGTGGCTGTAAAATGAGGGAAGCCAGGCATGTGTTTGAAATTGTGTGTGTGTGTGTGAGAGAGAGAGAGAGAGAGAGAGGCTGGTTGTCTCCGTCGATTCGAGACTCACTGAAGCAGAGAGAGAGAGTGTGTGTGTGTGTGTGTGTGTTCCATTGCGGCGCCACTCCATATGCGGCGGCTCGCCGTTTCAAATCATTGCTTTTGGACGGAGAAACTGACCTCTTTTTGTTACATGACCGAGTTGCCGCAGCCAGCAACGCAGAAGACAGCATGTGACGCCTCCAGTAAGCATAAGCCCCTCGGGCCGACGTCGGCCCGGAGATGCCGTTTTGCGCACTGTCTCGCTGCTCAGTCGAGCCGAGAAAAGATGATGGTCGCGTGACCTATAGCGCAATTCCGAAGCGGTCTGGCGTGTTTTGATGGAGCGCGCTGACACAAAAGTTTACACCATCAGTCATCACACTCGGCATGTCAAACACACGCACCGGCCGTTGCACACACACACACACTACACACACACACACGGCACACACAGATTCAACTGAGTATGCCGGCGTGCTTTTTCATTCGTATCAATGCACAGTATTTATTTCTTCAAAGCGTGTTTTACAGTGCATGGGCGGATCCCCTTGGATGGGTTAGGGGGGTTTCCAACGGCTTCGCCGCGTTTGGGAGACAGAGACAGACTACATGGCGCTTTAATTCATTCGAGACGTGCCGCCTCAGTCTCGCCGAATGCGGGCAGCAGACGGCCTTGCTTCCCGCCGCTGGCCGAACAACTGAATCAAAAAGCGAGACTGAGGAGGCCGGAGGAGGGGTGTCTCTCGCCGTACCCAATAGACACTACCCTCGTTTCTTCATGATAACAACTGATCTACCATCTCTGAGCAGTTGTCATGCAGCGAGAAGCGACAGTCGTTTTGGTGACCGGCCTCCGTTTAACGGCATTCATGCTGCATGCTTCCGCGTATCCGGCCGGTGTGGCACGTCACGAATAAATTAACCGAGAATCACACACTTGACTAGAAACAAACGGCAAAGATCTTGTTGTTTAAAAACTGCATGTTTTACCATAAAAAATTATGATGACAGAGATTGAAATTGTCGTTTTCAATTATAAGCCGGACAGACAACATGCGGTCAGGCCGTTCAGAGTGCACGTCAACGTAAGAACACATACGCGGTGTGTGCTGGTCTGTGATTTTGGACCTTACATGCCTATCAATTCACCTTTAATATAAAATCTGAGGCCAACGGGACTGAGTAACAATTAACTCATTCCGCGTGCCGCATCCGGATGCGCGTCTCGAATGAGTTAAGCGAAGGACTAAAATAATGTGTACAATACTGTACTTTTATACATTCCAACAAGTATCTCTGAATCTCTCTTCTTGGCTGGACTTCGCGAACGAAGATTTTATAGGAGTTGCCCACGACGTCTGCAGGCTTGTTCGTGGCTGCGGAGGCCAATCCGGGACAGGCAGGTTCGACCGCAGTGGCTGCAGGGGAAGGTATGGCCAGAGTTCTGAGTTGCGGCATCTCTGTTCTTTCTCCTGAGCCGCTTGTCCTTAAGGCTAGCTCTGCGAGAGTCCTCAAAGGAGACAGCTGCCTTGTAAATAGTGGAGCGCCAGGTGTCACGGTCCACAGCAAGCGAAGACCACTGGTGGTGGTCGATTTGGCAGGCACTAAGTGACTTCTTGAGACAGTCTTTGTATCTCTTCTTTGGTGCCCCTCTGTCACGGTGTCCAGTAGCAAGCTCGCCGAACAGGGTGATCTTTGGTAGGCGATGATCCTCCATCCTGGAGACATGCCCCGCCCAGCGGAGCTGTGTCCGCAGCAGCAAAGCCTCGATGCTCACGGTTTCAGCCTGTTCAAGGACCTCGACATTGGTGACATAGTCACTCCAGTGAATGCCCAGGATGGTACGCAGGCAGCGCTGGTGGAAGCGTTCGAGGAGTCGTAGTTGGCTGCGAAAGTGCTGTTCGCTTTTGCCAGCCTGCTGTCAAGCTCCTTGTCCAGCTTGGCGTCCGACGTGATAATGCAGCCAAGGTAAGTAAACTGGTGCACTGACTTTAGTTCAGACTCGCCGATGGTGATGTGAGGAGGGCGATACACTGTCTTGGGTGCCGGCTGATGGAGGACCTCTGTCTTTTTCAGACTGACCTCGAGTCCAAAGAGCTGGGCAGCGTCTGCGAAGCAGGACGTGATGCGCTGCAGGGCTCTCTCTGTGTGTGCAACGAGGGCAGCATCATCAGCAAAAAGCAGCTCACGGATCAGTTGGTCTAGGGTTTTCGTGTGGGCCTGCAGTCGTCTGAGGTTGAACAGGCTGCCATCGAGACGATACCTGATGTACACTGCATCGTCATCATCGAGGTCCACTGTGGCCTGCTTCAACATCATGCTAAAAAAGATGGTGAAGAGGGTCGGTGCCAGCACGCAGCCCTGCTTTACGCCGTTGAGAATGGGGAATGGTTCTGAGAGGTCATTGTTGAGTCTGACCTGACCTTGCTGGTCCTCGTGTAGCTGGACAATCATGTTGAGGAACTTTGGGGGACAGCCAAGTCGCTCCAGGATCTGCCACATGCCTTGCCTGCTCACAGTGTCGAACGCTTTTGTTAGGTCGACAAACGTTACGTACAGCCCTTTGTTCTGCTCGCGGCACTTCTCCTGTAGCTGTCTCAGCACAAAGACCATATCGGTGGTGCTCCTGTGTGCTCTGAAGCCACACTGGCCCTCTGGGAGTTGGTCTTCAGCGATGGCAGGTACCAGCCGATTCAGGAGCAGCCTTGCAAGGATTTTTCCAGCAATGGACAGCAGTGTAATTCCCCGATAGTTGGAACATTCCAACAAGTACATTCTCGTCATTCTTAAGGACACTTGCAACATTACATGACCTATTGTCTAAAGGTCATTGGTCCCACGTGGTCGAAAGGCGGCATTTTAAAACACATATCTCAGTCAGAGCATTTATCAAATGACACACTGTCTTCGTATTTCGTGTCGATCAAGGTCCCTGGTAACATTTCTTCCACGTTGTTACGTGGTGGAGAGGCATTTCAAGACACATACCTATACGTCTTTCACGAAAAGACACATTGTCTTCACATTTTGTCTGGATCTGGTTCCCAGCTATCGTTTCTTTCAGGCGTTAACTTTGATAGATACAGATACACACTCTGTATGTCTCTCGCTCTAGTCTCTCTCTCTCTCTCTGTACGTCTGGCCATGATGGTATTAGTAGCTCAGTTCTGAAAATGGCCCTACCTTATATTGTAGATACCTTGACATATATATACAACCTTTGCATAAAGCAGGGGATATTTCCATCTGCTCTAAAAACAGCCAAAGTGATCCCACTACCTAAAACGAAAGACCTTGCCGACCCTAACAAGTTCAGGCCCATTTCGCTCCTGTCAACACTGTCGAAACCGATAGAAAGACACATTCACACACACTTACAACATTTTCTAGAAAAACACAAACTCATACATCCATTACAATCTGGCTTTCGGCGGAAACACTCCTGTCACACAGCATTGGTACACCTAGTTGACAGATGGCTTACTGCCATAAATAGCAGTCAAATGACTGGAGCAGTATTTTTGGACCTTTCAAAAGCATTTGACCTCGTCAATCATAAAACTTTAGTTCAAAAACTTAATGTCTATCAACTAAGCGCAGACACACTTGCCTTCATTACGTCATATCTGCATGGGCGTACACAGTATGTCTACGTGAATGGTAAAAACTCACCTGAAGGGGTGATAAAGCACGGAGTACCACAGGGATCGATTCTTGGTCCATTATTGTTCTCTGTCTTCATAAACGACCTTCCATTACATATATCTGACTCCAGTGTAACTTGCAGTCTTTTTGCAGACGATGGAACACTAGACGTTTCGTCATCAGACGTAACATGTATGGTGAAGATTCTCCAAGACAGTTTAAATGAGGTATCTGATTGGTGCAGAAATAACGCCATGATACCTAATCCCACTAAAACCAAATGCATGCTGATTACCACACGGCAAAAGCATCAGTTGAACCCCCCTCCCCTTCAACTAACACTTAACAGCCAGCCTGTGGAGCAAGTCAGAGAACAACGCGTGCTTGGAGTCAACTTAGACGACAAGTTGTGCTGGCAAGGCCACATTACTAAACTGTGTAAAATAGTATCTAAAAATGTATTTCTCCTGTCGAAATTGAGACATTTCGCCGATGAGCCAACAAGGAAACTCTTCTACTATGCCCATATTCAGTCACATTTGGATTATGCCTCATCTATTTGGGACGGTAGTAGCGATGCTAATTTAAAACGTCTGAACTCGCTCCACAGAAGAGCCATTAAACTCATTGTTGACAGACCCTCAGAAGTCATTAGTACTGACAATAAGTTCAAGCTGTTAGACATTTTGCCACTTGAAAAACAGTTTAAGTACAATAAGTTGGTGCTCATGCGCAAAATCACCCTCTCAGAAACACCAGCCTATCTCAATAGTTTGTTCCACTTTGCTCATACGAGGTCCAGTCGAACACCAGGGAACAATCTTGTTGTACCGATGCCTCGACTGGACATTTATAGGTCGTCATTGTCCTATTCTGGTGCAAAGTTATGGAACTCTATTCCTGCGGATGTTAGAGCCGCGCCATCGCTTAAAACTTACAAGACCAAGCTGCTCAAACATATAGACAAAACTTAATTTTTCCTTTTATTTTTTATTTCTATTTTTATATGTAGCACTCCATGCCTTATGCGGCATTTCACGGATAGTCTGCACTCTCTTCTAACATTTATATTTATGAACGCATGTAATATACCGCTGGCATTCCAGCAAGCCGCATTATGTAATATCCATGACCCCATGGACTCGGCTGGCCAGACGGGATGCCGTCGATAGACCCAGCATTGGGCGCTCGCGCCGCGAGGACCGCGTCGACCCGCGCGCGCGATGATTGCGGGATCGCTATACATTACTTTTACTGAAGACTATAGCATCTAGCTGTGCGCTGTTTGAGTGTGCAAGTGTATGTGTGTGCACGCGCGCATCCCTACGTGCTTGCACACACACGCGCGCGTGTGTGTGTGCCAGTGTGTGTGTGTGTGTGTATGCCTGTTGTATGCTTGTTGGAGTGAGTCGTGTTGATTTTTATGATGAGAACAATAGCGGTTTTATGTACAAAATCCTTTATACTTTTTATATTTGCTGTAGTATAGTTTTAAGTGATAGGATGTATGTGTACATGATATAATATGTGTGTGTGTGTGTGTGTGTGTGTGTGTGTGTGTGTGTGTGTGTGTGTGTGTCTGTGTGTGTGTGTGTGTGTGGAGGGTTGTGCAGGCTTGGCTTGGCGCCTGTACGGGCTACAAGCTAATCCGGCACACACCTGTGCCCACGCGGCAATTGCACACCGGCGCGTGTGTGTGTGTGTGTGTGTAAGAGAGTGATTTATGTACGTTATTTTGTTTTGTAGTGTGTAGCAAGGACAAGAATGAAAACAGGTCTGCGCACCTATTCTTTTATCCTTGGAAAATAAAGTTTCATTCATTCATTCATTCTCTCTCTCTCTCTCTCTCTCTCTCTCTCTCTCTCTCTCTCTCTCTCTCTCTCTCTCTCTCTCTCTCTCTCTCTCTCTCTCTCTCTCTCTCTCTCTCACTCTGAATCAACGTTTGCGCATACATACAACTTGTGCAAACACAGAAGCACATTGAATAGATAACAATAAAACTAAGGCACACATTTATGGGATTTATCCTTGTGCAAATCCTCTTTCATCCTGAATCACCATTTGTATTTAAACAAGTATGCACGTTTAAACATCAAATACTACACTTCTATTTGCACGAGCAGCCACTATACAATTAGAACAAAAATTCTGCGATTTTTTTCCCTTTTGTGCAAACACAGTTTCAGGAGATGGATAAACCATGATAACTGAAGGGTAGTACCAGATTAGCCAGGCGCCAAGCTAATCTGGCACTACCCTTCAATTATCATGGTCGATCCACTCTGCTGCTGTAGTGTGACGGATCTTAAATGGATTAAAATTTCAACCAGTCGTGAATCACGCAAACGTTAGGAAACGTCTATGTAACGACTGTGTCAGTACTAGCTGTGGAAGATAGATCGGCCAGGATAGTTCAAGGTTAGTTAGTGCCAGATTAGGTTGGCAGGCGCCAAGCTAATCCAGCATTCCCTGGGGGGAAAAATCGTCTTTATTATTCAGGTACCCCATTTTCACACAGACCCTCGAGGCTCCATACGCAGCGTAGAGTCCGAAATAGCTCAGGCAATTAAGTTTCGGAGTATGAGAGCGAAGGGAATCGCCTGGTCGTGGGTTCGAGTCCCCGTCCCGGCCCCGGTAGCTGGACTCGCAATCCAGGGAAAAAAGATGGGCTTGTTTCATAGCATGTCCGTTGGAAGATCCTGGTAAATCAACGTGGCACCGCGCATTGCGCCTGAATTGATCAGTGTTCATGTCGTACTTCATAGGTAATAGATTTCTCTGTCCCCCATAACCCGCCCGTCAGGGCCGTCCATTATCACTTCGGTGCCGTGGAGTTAAACCCCGAACTAACCAACCAACCAACCATACGCAGTACTTTGCGTCCTTCCCACGTCACACATTCCCGCGCTGTGGTACCTTGGCGTATTTCCTTAATGTCCTATGAAGGCCACATTTTCAGATCAGAAGCAGATCAACCATTTTAATTCAAGGGTGGTACCAGAATAGCTTGGCGCCTAAGGCGCCAAGCTATTCTGGCACCACCCTTGAAACTATCACAGTCAAATTAATTTCACGCAATAGTGTATCAGGATGAAAAGGGTAAAGGATGAATGTGATGCACCACGGCACCACGCACACCGTCTATGTCGGTAATGAAATGCAAGAGTATTCGGGTCTGAGCAAGAAAAAGAGTCCAGTCTGTCCGGAATAATGGGTTTACTGCTTCAGTGCATAGTTTTTTTTTTTTTTTAGTCTTTGTGTTTGGCGTACGTGGCGGCGACTTTGTGTGCAAAGTATCTGCGCAGCTGTGTGCGCTTGTTCTTGAAGGTAGGGGTCAGCAGGCCGGCCTCGACGCTGAAAGGCTCTGGCTCCAGAGCAATGTCCAAAACCTGTCAGCGGCCCGCAACAAAAAAAAAAAAAAAAAGGGCGATTGTATTATCATATCTTTCAGTTCTTGTACTAATTGCAGTTGACTGAAAGAATGGAATTATAAGCGTGAATTCATACTGACAGCCTTCAGATTCTTGTACAAGTTGCAGCTGATGGAAAGAATTGAATTCTTACATTCTTTCCATCAGCTGCAACAGGGACAAACTTAACCCTGGGTGTCGATAGCGGTTTTAGTCGCGATGATTCCTGCAGGAATAATCGCAATTAAGACCGCTATCGACACCCAACGGATTAACAAAATAAACTACGCAGTATGTGGAGCGTACGTTTTACACACAAATCTCAACTATTCAGTCGACTGAAATGTGGTGAGTTCTGAGTGGTGAGTGCGGTAAAATTTTGTTCAGACCCTGTTTGGCTCCCCTTCTCTCAAATCAAAGTAAGCGTTTTTCACCTGTTCGAAGCCTTTCAGTCCAGCCGTCTTTCCCACTGCCAGCATGTCCTGCAGGACCAGCTGTTTGAGCTCCGCGTCCTGGCACAGTTGCTTCAAGTCCTTCGGGCGTTTATTGTCTGCAGCCCACGCCAGCACAACGTCCGGGTCGGGCACAACGACCGCCACGCACCTCGACTGCGACGGCAACAGAATAGTGAGGTTTCATTCGCAACGGACGACTACCACGAGCGCGAAATCACGGCGGATAAGCAGCTTGTTCCATAATCACAGACAACACTCTAAACATCTCCAAGAGGCATAGATCTTCATGAGCCCGGAGGGCTCATGAGAATCTATGCCTCTTGGAGGTTTTTGGAGTGTTGTCTGTCCGGCGTGATATTCGTTCTCGTTCGTTGTTGCGAGTCGTTCGTCGCAAACGGAACTTCATTAAAATGAGATCCAGACCGAGACGCTGAATGCCAAGCGTGTACAAGGCAAAGAAAACCCAAGCAAAGTAAGAAACACGCTTAGAAAGAGCAATTACAACTCAATTGTGTTGTACTTGTCCTTTCTAATGGGTGCTTTCTTTGTTGGTATTTTCTTGACGATGGAATGTGTTTTTAATGAAAGTGTCAAAACATTGTCCTAGATCAACCCGCATGAGTTCAAACTGAAGATAACGCCAAAATAGCTTGCCGGGTAAGCTGGACAAGCTATTCTGATACCACCCTGTAAACCATCTCGGTCGATCTGTCGCAGAGAACAGCTCCTAAGTTTGAGAATCTCACGCAAAGGCCATAGAGCCAACTTCGCCGGGCCGCGGCTTTTGCCCGGACCCGCTAACACGGCTTTGAGTTGACGGTACTGAGAAATGATGAAAATATGAACTGTACGCTTGCAAATGATGGTGAGCGTAATACATGACGTCTCAGTGTCTTGATGGTTCCGCTTAAAAATGAACAGCCCTTATTAACCACTTCGCTGCCAGCGGACGCGAAATGCGCATCTGGAATCACTGCATACTGACCGACTTTCGCGAGAAGAACACTGACGGGGATCAAAAGCGAGCACTGATATTAGCAAGAAACATAAATCCTCATGAGCCCCCGCGACTGCGGGGGCTCATGAGGGTTTATGTCTCTTGCAGATGGATATCCCTCGACTTTCCACGGCAGTTATGGGGATAGGAAAGTAGTACCCCGCCCCCCTCCAACAACCCCCCCCCCCCCAACCCCCACCCCACTCCCTTATGCATGCAGCCACTGGCACAGGACCGGTGGTTCCATGCATAAGGGATTTAACTGAATTCGTCCAGACACAATTTCAAGTGCATGTACCCGAGTTGTCTCACCTTGAAGCTGTCTCCGTCCACAAAGCACTGCTGAACGTACATGCTGCGTATGTAGACAGATTCAATCTTCTCGGGTGCCAAATACTCGCCCTGTGGATGCAAGAACGCGGTTACAATATAACCTGCGTTGAGCGACCACCCTAATGAGAGGTCACCTGTCATTAAAGACCATCATTCAGGTGACTGTAGCCACCTAACTGAAGGCCTTTAATGACATCATTTTAAGGGTCCGGTCGGGAGGCCTGGTTTCTTATAAACACTCGTCAAGCCGTGAGTGAGTGAGTGAGGCTAACTGACGGTCTTCAGTGACATGTGACCCTTGTTGCCATTCAAAGACTTATCTGCGAGAAAAACGACTTTTTAACCCATTCAGCCCCGAGTCCTTACAGCAGGAGATGGATTGACCGTGATAATTCAAGGGTAGTGTCAGATTAGCTTGGCGCCTTTAGAGGCGCCAAGCTAATCTGACACTACCCTTGAATTATCACGGTCAATCCATCTCCTGCAACTGGTACATAGTCCTTTAGGCAACACCTAAAAAATTTGAGAAATGGGACCTTGGGTACTAAAAGGGTTTTAAGGTTATCAAAACATGTTCTACCGTTTGAGCGTTGTCTGTGATTTTGGACCTTGCGGCCTTAGCGGCACACACTAATATTATTTGTAATTATGTCTTTTGTGTCTGTGCATATATGTGTGTGCGCGCGTGCGTGCGTGTATCACACACCTGTGAAAGTTTGAAGATGTGCTTGCACCTGTCAATTATTTGGAGGGTCCCATTCTGAAAAATAAAACAATAATAATATTATGTTCGTTTGGAATCAAATTTTTATCTAATCTTTTCAGCATAGTTTATCATCATCCATAAACAAAATGATGCGCTAATAATATCTGGGATAAATGTACTGGCATTTCAGGTATGCTTAAGTATATAAGTATCCCAACACTGAACAATAAAACTGTTAACTTTGAGAACAGTAAATCAATTGACATAAACAGTTGTCGTACTTGCAACACCTATAAATTGAAAAGAGAAAACAGGCATACACTGATACGATACATGCAAGCAGAAGGAAAGACAGACAATCCAGACAAAAATGGTGACTGCCAAGCGTGTAAAATGCAAAGAAATTCCCAACAATGACACGCGCTTAGAAAGGGCAAGTACAACACAACTGTTTTGTACTTGTCCTTTCTAAGCGTTTTTCCGGTTTGTTGTTGATAATGTCTAGACACACTATTGACACACCTTGCGAATGGTTCCCACATCGCCTGTGCGGAGCCACCCATCTGAAGTAAACAGTTCCCTCGTCTTCTCTGGATTGCGGTAGTAGCCTGACGTCACGTTCGTGCCTTTCACACAAACCTAAACAAAAAAAGATAAGGGAAGCGAAAAATGAACAACGTCAGTTTACCCCTTCATTGCTCTAACACTGAGCAACATCCAAACGCAAGACGCATAGATCCTCATGAGCCCCCGCAACAGCGGGGGCTCATGTGGATCTATGCCTCTTGCTCGACCGGCCTTTTAAAAATCTGCCTGTGTATCGGTATGTCTTAGGCAAAGGAGGTAATCCTGTTGTGTTGGTTAAAGAGACACCTTTACCAGACTGGTTGTGAAGGGGTTCAGTTTTATATAGTGATTAAAACAAGTTTTGCTAATTCATAAAATCATTACGAGGATTTGTACGGCTTAATCAAAATCAAAGCGTTGTGGCCTTGCCGTGTAATACGACGACGAATGCGCATCTAGAATTGCAAGATTAGATGCCATTTTTTTCAGTTAACCCCCTTGTCTGCTACTGACGATACCGTTCGGCAGAGAGAAAAAAACAACCCGCGTCTTCAGTTTCCGCTATGCGGTATCCCCTCACTTAGAAGTCAAGGGGTTAAGCTCCTACAGCCGTCGGAAACGAAAGAATCGTTCGCGTAGTTTACACATGAAGTCGCAGTGACATGCGCTTCACCTCCTGTTGCGCGCAGACACAGGGCGAGGAAATGAACGAGTTATGTGGTCCTGACCGGCTCCGAGCGTCCGGCCGGCTCGGAGCCGGTCAGGGGCACACAGCTATTGCGCATTTCCTGCACGCTGTGATACAGCCACCGGACCTTTTTGACAGTACCAGCGGCGTTTAGTCGTGGACTTCTTGATGTAGTCCCTACATCCCATTGCGCAAGAGGTCATAGGCCGCCGTTGACCCGCGCACGTATGACTTCGGCCCGATACCTTTGCGCACTGGGTTCGTGAAGTGCTAAAACAATCTGAGCGAGCGAAAGACGTGGTCATACCTCTCCTATGCCGTTCTTGGCGTGATAGTCCATCTCAGGCACGTCGATGAGCTTGATATAGTTGCAGGCAATAGGACTTCCAACGTGACCTGAAAGAGGACAAATCCAAATTTAACCTCTGCTAAACCATTTCGGCATTCTGCACGGTGTAGACGAAGTGTGTGTGTGTGGGGGGGGGGGGGAGGGGGAGGGAGGGGGAGGGAGGGGGGAGGGAGGGGGGAGGGGGGACTGGGTACACGTGCACCCCCCCCCCCACCACCACCACCACCCAAAACACACAACAAAAAAAAACACCTAAAAAGGTGATAAAACTATTTATGCCTGCTAAAGTGGTGTGATGTGATGTGATGTGATGTGATGTGATGTAACAACAGGGATGTTGCCCTGGACCCCCAATGGTGGCCGAGGGCTCAAGATACCCTTGCTCATGTTGTAGTTGATCCGACCCTGTTATGGCCTTCACACCCGAACACACACAAACACACAAAAAGAGAAAAATATGTAAGAACTAAATGAGGAAGAAGAAATATAACCATTTGTCCACAATGTTTACCTGGGTCAGGGTCCCCAGGCAGCTGCACTGTACAGCCTGCAGTAACCTCCGTCTGTCCGTAACCCTCCATCACCTGTAAACAGCGAAGAATGCATGTATACTGACGCAATAGGTACGTGTGTGTATATGATACTATAGTAAAAAGTGCTACTGTTTGTTGTGTGTCTTACTGTAGCACTTTAACACATTCGAAACGTGTCGCGTCCGGATTCGCGGCTTTATGCAGTTATAAAGTTGTAATATTGTTTCTCTCTTTTACCTTATATTGGTCTCTTGATTACCATGCAATAATTTCCTCTTTTGGATACTAACGTTATCTGAATCTGAATACAAGTGTCTGTATGTGGGGCGGTCCGTGGCGCAGCGGTAAAAGCGCCTGCCACCAATGCACTTTTCTCCTCTAGTAAGTGTCACAGTTAACTCGGGCGGACCGTCGGGGGTTCTTTCTCCGGGTACTCCGGCTCTTTCCTGCCCTACGAATTCGGTATTAATTTCAGCCCACTTAATCAATTTTCAAAAAATATAAAAAACGATTTAAATTTCCAAAATCTCAGTAGCTCGCTTGAGCTTTCCCATAGCACCACGTGAATGTTCTGTGTTTATGTACAGTGTGTGAGGGAATGCGCGTGATTCACGTGAGCGTGCTTGTTGGGTTCAGTTCGCGGCTATGTCCTGCGCATTGAGTTATATTATAAATATGAGAAATGCGCCATATAAATACGATGTATTATTTCTTTATGTACATGAGGTTGTGCAGAGCGAAACTGCATAACAGTTAGCATACTGAGGAGATGTTGGACATGACACATGATGCAATGCTGCTAGATTTGAAATGGTTCGGTGCTGGGGAAACATCAGTTATTCCAGATTCAAATGCTGTCGAGATGTTTGTGCTGGTCTGTGATTTTGGACCTCACGGCTTTTTGTTTTGTGTTGGTGTTTGTTGTGTTGTTGTTTTGTTCTGATTATCCAGCTACACGAGGACCAGCAAGGCCAGGTCAGACTCAACAATGACCTCTCAGAACCATTCCCTATTCTCAACGGCGTAAAGCAGGGCTGCGTGCTGGCACCGACCCACTTCACCATCTTTTTTAGCATGATGTTGAAGCAGGCCGCAGTGGACCTCGATGATGACGATGCAGTGTACATCAGGTATCGTCTCGATGGCAGCCTGTTCAACCTCAGACGACTGCAGGCCCACACGAAAACCCTAGACCAACTGATTCGTGAGCTGCTTTTTGCTGATGATGCTGCCCTCGTTGCACACACAGAGAGAGCCCTGCAGCGCATCACGTCTTGCTTCGCAGATGCTGCCCAGCTCTTTGGACTCGAGGTCAGTCTGAAAAAGACAGAGGTCCTCCATCAGCCGGCACCCAAGACAGTGTATCGCCCTCCTCACATCACCATTGGCGAGTCTGAACTAAAGTCAGTGCACCAGTTTACTTACCTTGGCTGCATTATCACGTCGGACGCCAAGCTGGACAAGGAGCTTGACAGCAGGCTGGCAAAAGCGAGCAGCGCTTTCGGGCGACTTTTCAAGCGGGTGTGGCACAATCAACAGCTGAAAAAAGGCACCAAGATCAGCGTGTACAGAGCTGTGGTCCTCACCACCCTGCTGTATGGTTCCGAGTCCTGGGCCCTCTACCGCAGCCAACTACGACTCCTCGAACGCTTCCACCAGCGCTGCCTGCGTACCATCCTGGGCATTCACTGGAGTGACTATGTCACCAACGTCGAGGTCCTTGAACAGGCAGAAACTGTGAGCATCGAGGCTTTGCTGCTGCGGACACAGCTCCGCTGGGCGGGGCATGTCTCCAGGATGGAGGATCATCGCCTACCAAAGATCACCCTGTTCGGCGAGCTTGCTACTGGACACCGTGACAGAGGGGCACCAAAGAAGAGATACAAAGACTGTCTCAAGAAGTCACTTAGTGCCTGCCAAATCGACCACCACCAGTGGTCTTCGCTTGCTGCGGACCGTGACACCTGGCGCTCCACCATTTACAAGGCAGCTGTCTCCTTTGAGGACTCTCACAGAGCTAGCCTTAAGGACAAGCGGCTCAGGAGAAAAAACAGAGATGCCGCAGCTCAGAACCCTGGCCATACCTTCCCCTGCAGCCACTGCGGTCGAACCTGCCTGTCTCGGATTGGCCTCCGCAGCCACGAACAAGCCTGCAGACGTCGTGGGCAACTCCTATAAAATCTTCGTTCGCGAAGTCAAGCCAAGAGAGGGCTTGTTGGGTTCAGTTCGCGGCTATGTCCTGCGCATTGAGTTATATTATAAATATGAGAAATGCGCCATATAAATACGATGTATTATTTCTTTATGTACATGAGGTTGTGCAGAGCGAAACTGCATAACAGGAATCATTCGTGCACTGTATACTATTTTCTTACTGAGGAGATGTTGGACATGACACATGATGCAATGCTGCTGGATTTGAAATGGTTCGGTGCTGGGGAAACATCAGTTATTCCAGATTCAAATGCTGTCGAGATTTTTGTGCTGGTCTGTGATTTTGGACCTCACGGCTTTTTGTTTTGTGTTGGTGTTTGTTTTGTTGTTGTTTTTAAAAACTGAAAATATAGCTGTGAGTAACCATAACCTACGATTCACAGATGTAATATTACGGCATTCGTGACAATTTTCTAGAGGAGTTTAGCAAGTATTCATGGTTTGACATTTCACAGGTCCGGGAATTCTACACGGGTTAAAGCGATCTGCTCCAGGGAGAGCTTTTAATTGCAAAAATTGTCAATGTTAGCCTTGCCTCAAATGAGACTTTTCTATCCTTCCTTGTACAATCCATGTGAGTAGGCATAAAAATTGTCAATGTTAGCCTTGCCTCAAATGAGACTTTTCTACCCTTCCTTGTACAATCCATGTGAGTAGGCATAAAAATTGTCAATGTTAGCCTTGCCTCAAATGAGACTTTTCTACCCTTCCTTGTACAATCCATGTGAGTAGGCATAAAAATTGTCAATGTTAGCCTTGCCTCAAATGAGACTTTTCTACCCTTCCTTGTACAATCCGTGTGAGTAGGCATAAAAATTGTCAATGTTAGCCTTGCCTCAAATGAGACTTTTCTACCCTTCCTTGTACAATCCATGTGAGTAGGCATAAAAATTGTCAATGTTAGCCTTGCCTCAAATGAGACTTTTCTACCCTTCCTTGTACAATCCATGCGAGTAGGCATACGTAAGAGAGGTTTCCTGCTGCCCTTTGTGTGTATCAACGGAACTATTCTACCTACAGAAGAGAAGAATAGCACAAAAAACTGTCAATTTACCACATTCGCACTTTATAAGTATAGTTAGCCCTTATTGTCCTGCGCTACTTAATTAAGACAGTAATTATGACTTGCTGAACACATTTATAAAGACGACAGTTATTGGCAACTATTAACCTTCTTGGCTGGAGTAGGCCCCTTTAAGTCCCTGGACAGTGGCTCTTCTGTAGGAAAGGTAACTATTTCCCACAGAAGAGCCGATTCAGTTCAGGGGACTAACTCTTGCAGGATTCCTGGGCCTTTTTTCTCATATAGAATTAGACGAGTATAGGGATTAGCTCTGTCAGATTCCGATCCGTGGGCTTACCAAGCAGCCAAAAGCACAGCGAGCGAAATCAAAGACCTCCCCGGACAGAGGAGCAGACGACACACAGAGGAACTTGATCCGACCTCCCAGTAAAGCCTGTATCTTGTGGAACACCAGCTTGTCCCAAATGCTGTTCCTCCGGATAATGCCACTGGAAATAACGATCACAGAGCTATTAACCCTGTCACTGCAGAGGAAAAGTGAACACGCAAAAGACATAGATCCTCATGAGCCCCCGCAGTTGCGGGGGCTCATGAGGATCTATGCCTCTTGCCTACACCACTTCGTATACATGTTCATTGAACGGCTGGGGCTGTCTGGCGCAGGACCGATAATACCAAAGATTTGAGAAAAGGCAGTCTGCGCGCACTTGCAGGAAAGGGGTTAAAAAAACAAAAAAACGCCTTCACTGCCCGTGCATTGCGAACATCAGCCAAGTGCAAGAGACACAGATCTTCATGCAACGCAGGTTCTGTGAAATTCTTTGCCCGTTGCTGGTTACATATATATCCGTGTTCTTTGGGTGGATGGGTTTATTTGACGTTGGGTTTGAAATGGTTTCACAAGTTTAATTTGTGTCTGATGGTCGTAATGGGGTTGGGGTTGTTTTTTATTTTTTATTTTTTTAATTGTTTATTTAAGTAAGTAAACCTTTATGACAGAGAGAAATATTACATCGAGATTTATATTTCTACTTTGATACAATTAGAAGTAGTAGAATACTCACCGTCTGACCTCCGCTAGCTTGTTCTTGAAGGCCAGATTCAGTAGGAAGGACCTTATTTTGCTCCCTTGGACTCCTGTCATAACCTGCATAATTCTGCATGCTGTATAATTGTGTGCTGGATTGTGATTTTGGCCCTTCAGGTCCAAAATCACAATCCAGCATACAATTATACAGCATACCGGTCCAAGAAATCACAGAGCAACACATACTAATCTAATAATGCAAACATGTAGATTTGGCTGAGCTGCGAGTGCACAGAAAATTTAATTTAGAATACAATAGATAGCCTAATATATCACGCAGTATGGATAACCGTTTTGTACACACAAATATAACTCATTAAAGTTAATCAGACACTATCTTTGAACCATCAAGGTCGAACCAGTGTCTGCGCCTTTTCTCTTTTTTTCATACCTTAAAACTCCACACAGCAGCCCCGGAAAAGACACTGTCCCTATTGAGAAAAGCAAGACTCTCATTGTGTTACAATTAAAATCTCGCTTTTCGTGAAAATGACTTGGTGCATTTGCCTTCACATGACAGAGCCGGTAAAATACTTCACAAACCAACCCCAATAGCGAGGTTTTGTTTGAAACGAACGACTCCCGACAACTAACGAAAGCGAAATCGATTTTAATAACCACTTTGTACCATAAGCATAGACAACACTCCAAACATCCCAAAGAGGCATAGATCCTCATGAGCCCGTTTGTTTATGCTTATGGTAGAAGTTGGTTATTAAAAGTTGTTTATCCGCCGTGACTCCGCTCTCGGTCGTTGTCAGGCGTCGTTTGTTGCAAACAAAACCTCACTAATAACACGTTTTAACAAGCAAACGTTGTTAACCTTAAGCGTGATGGCTAATTACCTTGTCTCGGACCTTGTTGAGTAAGCGGGGCACAGCGGTAAACTGGGTGGGCCTGAGAGCCTGAAAGTCGTCAAACAGCAAGGCGATGTCTCGGGAGTAGAACCCCGCGTGGCCGCCATGAAGCATCTGACACATCTGCATAATTCAAGGCAAGCAAAAGTAGTCACGTCAAGTAGTCAAAAATATTTTATTTGTCTCGCTGTCTGGAAAATTTATTTAAAAAAAAAAAAAAAGTTCTAACACTGTAATAGTTGTCGAAAATGGAGGGGGGGGGGGGGGGAACCAACAATTTCACCGACTTTCAAACAATTTGCACCCATTGCGTGTTTAGCGGATAATGTCTTCGGGCCACTGCGGCCGTCGTGGCCCAAATGGGGGGGGGGGGGGGGGGGTGGGGGACCAACATTTTAACCGACTTTCAACAATTTGCACCATTGCGTGTTTAGCGGATAATGTCTTCGGGCCCACGACGGCCGCAGTGGCCCGCGCTGTGCGTGGGCCCACTGCGGCCGTCGTGGGCCCAAATGGGGGGGGGGGGGGGGGACCAACAATTTCACCGACTTTCAAACAATTTGCACCCATTGCGTGTTTAGCGGATAATATTTAGGCTCGAAGTGCAGGCCATACGGACAAACTGCAGTAAGATAACATAGAAGAAATAAATACGCTTTAAAAAAAAAGGAACAAAACAGTTGCTTAATTCATTGTGTCCCAGGTATGAAATACCCACATTTTGGAGTCGTCCCCTGAGGACTGCACTACAATTTAGGAGACAGATCGACCATGATAGTTCAAGGGGGGTGGCAGAATAGCTTGGCGCCTATAGGCGCTAAGCTATTCTGCCACCACCCTTGAACTATCATTGTCGAGCCATATCTTGCTGTGGTGTGTCGGGACTGAATGAGTTAACCCATTTAGCCCCAGCTAATCTGGCACTACCCTTGAATATCAGGGTCGATCCATCTCGTGCAGCTGGTACATAGTCGTTAAGTGACAGCCCTAACATTTTGGAAATGCAATGGGGCTAAATGGGTTATATTTAACTCATTCGAGACGTGCCACGACGCGTCTCGAATGAGTTAAAAGAAGATGTTCACGCTCACGCAGTGATGAGCAACTCGAGGCGTTCAAAATGTCTATGCCTAAAACTAGGCATAATTAAAAATGACACCTATTCTTGCTGCATCTGCCCTGAATCTAATTAGTGACATCGCTGTTCAGTTGTGTGCTGGTCTGTGATTTTGAACCTTACGGCTTGAAGCCGTAAGGTTCAAAATCAAAGATCAGCACGCCGCATTACGGATCACATAACTGTACGTTGGTTCATGCTCACCATGTACACCTTCATGCATAGGTCTGTACTCACCATATTGTACCGCTCGTACGCGTGAGCCAGAGGTAGATACGACAGATGTGTGTCGTCGCTGGTGAAATGGTGAATTTCCTGCATGCAACAAAGACAAAAATGAGTTCAGTATTACTATGTAATGTCCAACAACAACAAAAATGTTTCATTTTAGGCCAATATGAAATTTAACTCACTGTGCCCGAGGTATGAAATACCCACATTTTGGAGTTATCCTCTGAGGACTGCTTTACAATTCAGGAGACAGATCGACCATGATAGTTCAAGGGTGGTGGCAGAATAGCTTGGCGGCTATAGGCGCCAAGCTATTTTGTCACCCTCCTTGAACTATCATGGTCAAGCTATATCTTGCTTTGGTGTGTCGCGGTCAGAATAAGTTATAAAAACAAATTTGTCACGCTTCGTTTAGTAGCGGACGCTTGAACAGACGCATGTCAGATGGCCCTTGAACTGTAAACAGCGAGGGGCTCATCGAGCTCTTTATCTTGCCGTGTTACACAACAGAAATCTATCGTTTGGACAATGGACAAAATGACTTTTTGCCAAATCAGTCACGACCGAACTTGATTCCCCTATTTGGGAGTTATACTTTCCACTACAGTTCAGGAGATACATCGATCATGATGCTGTAGTTAAGGGTGGTGGGTTGAAAGGCGCCAAGCTATTCTGGCATCGCCCTTGAACAATCACGGCCGGCCCTATTGACTTTGTAGTGAAAAACAAGTTACGCCAAAATTCGACCACGACATCTATATCTTGTCGTAGTGCCCGACAGGCCTGAAACTACTCGGGCATCCCGGCCCCAGAACCATTGTGTTTAATTCATATCCTGTTCTGTTTCAAGGCTGAACAAATAAAACCCTATTTACTATAGATCTACAAACGAGAACCTACATTGATGCGTTCCACAATTGCTCCTGTATTCGCCATCATGTTGCGATGGGTGAGCATGACTCCCTTGGGATCGCCTGTAGTCCCACTGGTGAAGCAGATCGTGCAAAGGTATGAGGGTTCTGGAGGCTGAAAGTAAGAATTACAATAGTATAGGTCAAAATATGTGAACCCAAAACCTGAAGAAAAACTGAATAAATAAATAACCGGGTACGCTATGCATCCTTTAAACCAACGTACCATATCAAACGGAACGCTGGGAAGAATAGTTTAGGGAATGTGAAAGACACTATTAAGTGTGATTATGTTTAACTCATTCAGTCCGACGCACATATTTCCCAGATTTTGAAGGATTCATCTAACGACTATGCAGCTGTTGCAGGAGATGGATCGACCATGATAATACAAGGGTAGTGCCAGATTAGCTTGGCGCCGACAGGCGCCAAGCTAATCTGGCACTACCCTTGAATTATCATGGTCGACCCATCTCCTGCTGCAATGCGTCAGGACTGAATGGGTTAATGTCCCTCTATAAGAACATTCAGGTGGTGAAACATGACCCGATTAGGAAAAACACAAACAATATCATCCCTATCCGAGAAGCGACGTGTTTTTAGACTAAAACCTATGTTCAATGCTTTCCTTGAGACAAGAAGCAATAAAAGCTTACAATTGGGTCTTGAAGGTCTGTTTTGCCCAGTTCCTGAAAGCAAAAAGAACAAATGTGCAAATATGACACTATTTACTGCCAATACAATTCACTGAGTTGTGTATGGTTTATAAATATGTAAAGGTATCATCATATGTATTGATATCATCCTCTGTGACTCGGTCTATATACACCTCCGCACTTGACAACAGCAGTTGCAATCCTAGTAAAAATAAATAAAATAAGAAATAATAAACAACGAAATAAATAAATACACATTTCAAAAACTCACAAAATAATATCAGTTGTATTACGAAATAGGCTTTGTCAGTGGTTCCTGTCGCCCTTAGGTCAATGGCTTTAGCCCGAGATTCTCACCTCCGACACTGATCCCCCTGATCGGACCCGAGAGGCGACAAAAGCCATTGGCAAAACTTGTAATACAAGGATACAAGGATTTTGTCTTCAATTGTAAAAAGTGTAAGCGTGAAATGTACCCTTGAAAAAAAAACTGCTCTGTGTGTGTGTGTGTGTGGGGGGGGGGGGGTCGGGGGGGGGGGGGGTCGCAAATCTCAATACCTCCGACTATGTCAATAACCTCGCGCGAACTGTATTCGCCTACAATTTCTCTCTAAGGTATTTTTAATTGAACACGTTTTCAGGAATTCTTTTGTATGAAATTGGTAATATAGACTGAACACAACACGTGCATATAGTGTTTTTGTTGGTTTGTTTTTTTTTTTTTTGTGCATAACCCCCTCAATTTTTATTTATCCAGCTTTTTGTTTCTTCGCCGTTTCGATTATCGTCAGCACGTACAGTATAGGGCCTTCGTTTGAGTTTTCCTGTCGTTAATATTATTATCTAACTTATCCAGTTATGTTTTGTATGAAACTGGTACCGGCGGTATCCCAGAACGCTACATATAGTTCGTTTTGTTGTGCAGCGTGCGCGCGTGAGTGCGTGCGTGCGTGCGTGTGTGTGTATGTGAAAACACGAAAATCTCCGATAAAGGAAATGTGTCATTCGTGCATATTGAAATTAGATGTCTCTTAAATGACCGTTTATAGAAAGTCGGTTGACCCGCATAGAGTCCGTAATTTTGATTACATGCACTTGGCATTTTGGATATATCTAGTTTGGTTGGAGAAAGTCATTGGATGAGTTCGTTAGCCAGCTATGTACCTCTTCAACCTTTTAAATAATAATTTTTGCACGCTTTGAAGCCACGTTAAACTCCCATCTAAGAATCAGCCGTGGAAGAGGCTGTGTGGGAAAAAAACAGTGAAACCTGGATGAGGTTGCGTGCCGCTTGGATGAGTGACGTAAAGCATCAATATTTGTCACTGTGTACACGGCGTCGTGAGACTAGCGATGCCATGACGGGAAGCTTATAGTGACGTCATTTTGCTGCTCGTGCTATTCTTCTTCAGAATTCCTGTCGCTAGTCCAGCCCACAGAGCGTACTAATGGCGGGAAGTGCCGAGTGTCCTCCGTCTTTATTATTTTGTGTGTGCCGGTGTGTGTTGATAAGGTTGGGTAAGAGAGGAGGGACATAGATGAAAAGGATAAGCTTAAAAATATGATCAAGTCTGAATGTTCCTAAAAGAAAAACACATGTGAGCTCCAAACAATATAATAAATAATAATTATGACAAAAACACAAGACAACAAAATTACTTCAAATTAGTACCACCGAACAACTTTCAAATCCAAGAAAAAATTAATGTACAGATTCTTACTTCCACTTCCGAAAATGCTAATAGTTTCAATCCGGCCTGCTCTGCTTGTTGTCTCAGCTGTGGCGATATCTCCTCTACTATGATGATTGTTGTCAGTGAAGGCGTTTGACTGCGGTAGTCAATGAGAAGCTGTGCTCTCGCTTCTGTGTCGCACACCACTGTACCGATTTCACCTGCACCACACAGTCAAATGATAGCTTCAGCCAGACCCTTTCAAAACGTTTAGCTGAGACACATATAGATGGTGTGTGGATGACAATATCTCTCAGTGGAGCAAATATTATTGAATCCCCCTGGTACCGAGTATTGTACGTTTTTGGTCACTGTTAGCAGGATAGGATACTGCCTTAACCCTTTTAGCCCCGGATCCCTACAGCAGGAGATGGCTTGACCATGATAATTCAAGGGTAGTGCCAAATTAGCTTGGCGCCTGAATTATCATGGTCAAGCCATCTCCTGCAACAGGTACATAGTCGTTAAGTAACACTTCCAAAATTCGGGAAATGCGCTCGTAGCGCTAAAAGGTTAATTAATTAATTAATTGTTTAATCAATTATTTAATTCTTTAATTAATTAATTAATTAAAACTTTAGTGGACGAACAAACGAACAAATGAAGGAATATTTAGCTGAGACATATAGATGGCGTGTGGATGAAAATATCCCACAGTGGGGCAAATATTTATGAATCCCTCTGGTACCGAGTATTGTACGTTTTTGGCCACTGCTGGCAGGACAGGATACTGCCTTAACCCTTTTAGCCCCAGATCCCTACGGCAGGAGATGGCTTGACCATGATAATTCAAAGGTAGTGCCAGATTAGCTTGGCGCCTGAAGGCACTACCCTTGAATTATCATGGTCAAGCCATCTCCTGCAACAGGTACATAGTCATTAAATGACACTTCCAAAATTTGCGAAATGCACCCTTGGGGCTAAATGGGATATTGGGGTTTAAAGTGACTGTCCTTAGGCTTTCTTGTTTGAAACTTACAAAGTTTGACGATGTAGACGACAGCTTCCGATCCCAGTGTGTCGTATAGTGCTACAGTCACCATGGAAAACATCTGGCAGGCCAGGTCCGTCATCATCCACTAAACAACGATCGATCAATCAATCAATCAATCAATCAATCAATCAATCAATCAATCAATCAATCAATCAATCAATCAATCAATCAGTCAAGCAAGCAATTAGTCAATCAATCAATCAATCAATCAATCAATCAATCAATCAATCAATATCAATCAGTCAATCAATCAATCAATCAATCAATCAATCAATCAATCAATTTAAACATTCGTTTATTCGTTCGTTTGTTCGTCCACTAATATTTTAATTAATTAATTAATTTATTAAACGATTAAATAATTGATTAAACAATGAATTAATTAATTAATTAACCGTTTTAGCGCCATGGGCGTATTTCCCGAATTTTGAAAGTGTTACTTAACGACTATGTACCACTTGCAAGAGTTGGATTGACCATGATAATTCAAGGGTTGTGCCAGATTAGCTTGGCGCCTGAAGGCGCCAAGCTAATCTGGCACTACCCTTGAATTATCATGGTCAATCAATCTCCTGCTGTAAGGTGTTGGCGCTAAATGGGTTAACGGCTTGTCACCTTACGCTACCATTCTTCTGCATGCGGTATAAATTGTCATCAACAGGGGTAAACAGATTTTAAGCCACCCGCTAGCTTGTTTTTGTGGTTTAGATCAAAGGTGCATGCTGATGAGTAAAGCATTATGACGTATCTGCCTTGTCATTTTCTTTCTGCACATCAGTAGTGTGCGGTATAAAAGGCAGTCGGCCGTCAGGTCCAAAATCGCAGACCAAAACACAAATTATATATACCTCAGGTCTACACAAAAATGGTGTCAGCATGTGGTGTAAACTGCAAGGAAAATATTTCAACAAAGAAAAAAAAAACACGCTTAGAAATGCCGATTACAACACAAGTTATTCAATAAATTGTGTTGTAATAGTCTTTTCTGCGCGTCTCTCATACTCACAAACCAGATAGGTGACAGGCTGGCGCTGGCAGAATTGTACAACAAACCAAGGGGAATTACTCAGCGCTGGACAGACGAACAGTTAGATCCCCTGCCCCCGCCTATCAGGCACCCCATTTGCCAGCCCACAGAGATGTAGATGATCGTCTTGTTCTATACCTGCGTATTTC
Source organism: Semisulcospira habei (assembly GCA_036245525.1). Taxonomy (NCBI): domain Eukaryota; kingdom Metazoa; phylum Mollusca; class Gastropoda; family Semisulcospiridae; genus Semisulcospira; species Semisulcospira habei. The sequence goes on along the minus strand of BTPG01000008.1, from coordinate 58,680,833 downwards.
TCTGTGGGCTGGCGAATGGGTGCCTGATAGGCGGGGGCAGGGGATCTAACTGTTCGTCTTTTCTGCGCGTGTTTCTTTCTTTGTTGGGATCGTGGGATTTGCATAAATATACCTCCGGTCTGTTCTGGGCGAAAATGCCGAAGTTTGTCTTTTGTCCTGGCTTAACCCCTGTCTTGATAAGTCCCGAGCCAAAGGCCTGCACTCGGTCGTACACCTGCAAGGTGAGGAGAAATGGACAAGACTGACTTTCTGCTCACTGTCGTGAATATGGAGAGATTAATAACCTCTTCACTTGTCAGTCGACGCAGATCGTTTTCATGAAATCTTTGTTAACTCGACACCCAAAAACCGTTCAGTGAGGATGGATACACATTGGTTTCAGCAAGAAACAAATCCTCATGAGCCCCCGCGACTGCGGGGGCTCATGAGGATCTGTGTCTCTTGCAGCTGGATCGTGCTCATTTCTGTTCTCGGCAGTAAAGACGTTAATTTGCGAAATACTCCTGTGTGGATAATCAGATAGAGGCGAAGAAAGATCGAAGAAAGAAAGCGTACCTGGTTGTAGCTGAGCCACTCATACTCGCGGTTAGGTCCAGTACGAGCACCCAAAAATTTGCCGTCTCCTGAAGCAAACATATCACGATAGGACGACCAGTTAGCCCATATCAAACTGAGGCTAAAAGCTTCAAATCTGTGCACTGCCATATACAAGCTACATTATACTACTACTATAGTATAGGGGGCATGGGATCTAACTGTTTGTCTGTCCAGCGCTGTGATTCCCCTTGGTTTGAGTACAATTCTGCTAGCGCTAGCCTCACCTATCTGGTTTGTGAGAAGCTACATTATAGTACTTACAGATAAGGATATAGACCAATGGCTTTAGTTCAAGGGTGGTGCCAGAATAGCTTGGCGCCTAGAGGCGCCAAGCTATTCTGACACTACCCTTGAACTATTTTCTCTTGGCTTGACTTCGCGAACGAAGATTCTATAGGGCTTGCCCACGTCGTCTGCAGGCATTTTCGTGGCTGCGGAGGCCAATCCGGGACAGGCAGGTTCGACCGCAGTGGCTGCAGGGGAAGGTCTGGTCAGGGTTCTGAGTTACGACAACTCTGTTTTTTCTTCTAAGCCGCTTGTCCTTAAGGTTAGCTCTGCGAGAGTCCTCAAAGGAGACGGCTGCCTTGTGAATGGTGGAGCGCCAGGTGTCACGGTCCGCAGCAAGCGAAGACCACTGGCGGTGGTCGATTTGGCAGGCACTAAGTGACTTCTTGAGACCGTCTTTGTATCTCTTCTTTGGTGCCCCTCTGTCTCGGTGTCCAGTGGCGAGCTCGCCGAACAGAGTGATCTTGGGTAGGCGATGATCCTCCATCCTGGAGACATGCCCCGCCCAGCGAAGCTGTGTCCGCAGCAGCAAAGCCTCGATGCTCACAGTTTCCGCCTGTTCAAGGACCTCGACGTTGGTGACATAGTCACTCCAGTGAATGCTGAGGATGGTACGCAGGCAGCGCTGGTGAAAGCGTTCGAGGAGTCGTAGTTGGCTGCGGTAGAGGGCCCAGGACTCGGAACCGTACAGCAGGGTGGTGAGGACGACAGCTCTGTACACGCTGATCTTGGTGCCTTTTTTCAGCTGTTGATTGTGCCACACCCGCTTGAATAGTCGCCCGAAAGCACTGTTCGCTTTTGCCAGCCTGTTGTCCAGCTCCTTGTCCAGCTTGGCGTATGACGTGATGATGCAGCCAAGGTAGGTAAACTGGTTTAACAGACTTCAGTTCGGACTCGCCGATGGTGATGTGGGGAGGGCGATGCTCTTCCTTGGGTGCCGGCTGATGAAGGACCTCTGTCTTTTTCAGACTGACCTCAAGTCCAAAGAGCTGGGCAGCATCTGCGAAGCAGGACGTAATGCGCTGCAAGGCTCTCTCTGTGTGTGCAACGAGGGCAGCGTCATCAGCAAAGAGCAGCTCACGAATCAGTTGGTCTAGGGTTTTCGTGTGGGCCTGCAGTCGTCTGAGGTTGAACAGGCTGCCATCGAGACGATACCTGATGTACACTGCGTCGTCATCGTCGAGGTCCACTGTGGCCTGCTTCAACATCATGCTGAAGAAGATGGTGAAGAGGGTCGGTGCCAGCACGCAGCCTTGCTTCACGCCGTTGCGAATGGGGAATGGTTCTGAGAGGTCACTGTTTAGTCTGACCTGGCCTTGCTGGTCCTCGTGGAGCTGGACGATCATGTTGAGGAACTTTGGGGGACAACCTAGTCGCTCCAGGATCTGCCACATACCTTGCCTGCTCACAGTGTCAAACGCTTTTGTTAGGTCGACAAACGTTACGTACAGCCCTTTGTTCTGCTCGCGGCACTTTTCCTGAAGCTGTCTCAGCACAAAGACCATGTCGGTGGTACTCCTGTTGGCTCTGAAGCCACACTGGCCCTCTGGGAGGTGGTCTTCAGCGATGGCAGGTACCAGCCGATTCAGGAGCAACCTTGCGAGAATTTTCCCGGCAATGGACAGCAGGGTAATTCCACGATAATTAGAGCAGGCAGACTTCTCTCCTTTGTTCTTGTACAGGGTGATGATGACTGCATCACGGAGATCCTTTGGTAGTGTTCCTTTTTCCCAGCAGCAGAGAAAGAGGTCGTGGAGCTTGTTGTGCAGTGCTGGGCCTCCATGTTTCCAGATCTCTGGCGGGATTCCGTCAATGCCTGCTGCTTTGCCACTCTTGAGCTGGTGGATGGCTGTGAGGGTCTCTTCGGCGGTGGGCGGTTCATCCAATTCAACCTTTAGTGGAAGGTGTGGGATTTGGAGGATGACTGTTTCTTGAACAGTGCGTTCAGCGCCGAAGAGGTCCTGAAAGTATTCCGACCAGCGGTTCAAGATGGAGGTATTATCTGTGAGGAGTGCCTGTCCATCAGCGCTTCGCAGGGGACTTTGTACCAGGTGCCTAGGGCCATTCACTGCTTTCAGTGCTTCGTAGAAGCCCCTGTAGTCACCGTTGTCAGCGCAGAGCTGGGTCCTCTGTGCGAGTCTGGACCACCACTCGCTCTGGAGCTCTCTAAGCTTGAGCTGGAGACTGCTGCAGGTGAGGCAGAAGGTAGACTTCTTCACAGGGCAGGAAGGCTGGGCTAGGTGGGCCTGGTGGGCGGCTCTTTTTTTTGCTAGAAGTTCCTGGGTCTCTACGTCGTTTTCGTCAAACCAGTCTTTGTTCCTCTTTCTAGCAAAGCCCAAGACTTCCACAGATGATTTTACAATAGCAGTTTTCAGTTGTTCCCAGAGTGTTTCAGGAGAGGAGTCTGCTGGATCAACTGTGTCTTTGAGCATGCGCTGTAAATCGGCCTGAAGGGCAGCTTTCTTGTCGTCACGCTGAAGGCTGGCAACATCAAGCTTTTTCTTGGGAGGGCCCCCTTTCTTGGGTTTCAGCTTGAGGCGGAGCCTGAGTTTGCAGCGAACAAGGCGGTGGTCAGTGTGGCACTCTGCGCTGGGCATCACTCTGGTGAGGAGGACGTCACTGCGGTCCCTCTGACGCACTAGGACATAGTCGATAAGGTGCCAGTGCTTGGAGCGAGGATGCATCCAGGTGGTCTTTCGACTGTCCTTTTGCTGGAAAGTAGTGTTGGTGATGACAAGTTGCTGCTCTGCACAGAGCTCCAACAGTAGGCGACCATTGTCATTGCAGTTCCCAACGCCATGCTTGCCGAGGACTCCTTTCCAGGCTTCAGAGTCTTGGCCCACTCTGGCGTTGAAGTCGCCAAGGATGATGACTTTGTCGTCTGCAGGGGTGCTCTGCAGGAGGCTGCGCAGGTCAGACTAGAACTTGTCTTTTTCTGCAGGCTCTGCTAGGAGGGTTGGGGAGTACACACTGAGAAGGGTGACGTATTGCTGGTGTCTCAGTGGGAGGCGCATGGACATGATGCGGTCGGAGTGACCCGTTGGTAGGTTTTCCAGCTTAGTCGCAATGGGGGTCTTCACCATGAAGCCCACGCCTGAGAGCCGTCTTTCTGATGCAGGCCTGCCTGACCAGTAGAGGGTGTAGCCAGCGTCAAGTTCTTGGAGGCTGCCTTCCTCCCAAAGGCGTACTTCGCTGAGCGCGGCGATGTCGATGTTTAACCTCCGCAATTCATGGGCAATGAGGGCGGAGCGACGTTCAGGGCGTCCGCTGTCTGCTGTGTCGAACATGGTTCGGATGTTCCAGCATGCTACGTTGAGTCCGGTCGTGGTCGTCATGAGAGTGGATCCATTGTTTTTTCTTGTTTTCTGACCGCATGAGAAGATGCCCGTTGACCGCGGCTAGCCAACTGGGGTTACGAGGGGATGAGCTTTGGTTAGGCCACCTTTTCTAGGCCCCTCTCCGTGTGGAGCAAGCAGTGCTGTCCCTAGAGAAGGCTGCTTGGTCGTTCAGGGTGTGCCGAGTGACGTTGTCATCCCGAGGTCAACATCAGGCGACCAATATCCTGAACCGCCTGCATGCAGGTTTGAGACTGCGACTTCCAGTGACATCTTTCACCTGCCGTTTTGCCCCTTGCCCATCGCTACAGGACTTGGAAAGTTCAGTGTCATAGTCCGTGGGCGTTTCCTAAAGCCTGCGCGGTGGAGCTTTTTGGTGGAGTGCAGTGTGCGCAGTACTGGCCCCACCCTTTAAACCCTTGGTTCGTTTGCCATGGCCTAGCAAGCTGGGACGGTGGCATCGAGGTCCTCGGGTCGTAGGTTTTATATTAGACTGTCCTTGTCTTAGTCTCTGGCTCAAAAGCCTTCCCCGGAGACACGGGGGCTTTGATGTCAGGGGTTTCCTCCCTTAGCCTTTCCGCAGCCAAGCGGCCAGGCCTGCAAGGCAGCAGGGGACTCGTGGGGGCCGGGGTCGTCTATGTCCCGTGCAGATGTGAACATCTGCCCACTGCCCAGACGGTGACACCAGAGGAGAAAAATCCAACCCCGGAACCCGGTATCGAACTTCGCACCTTGGCATTGGAGGCAGACGCCTTAACCACTGCGCCACTTCCCCGTCTATTTTAGTCACACTTATTTCACACACTGGTGTATTCCGAATGATAAGGGTTACGAGCGTTAGTTAAATAACTCGTATATCTACCTACTTGTATTTGAAATTGTCATGAAGTGGTCCGATTCCGGTACCATTGTAGAGGAGGAGGAGAATGAGCTAGTGTACCAATACCCAGAGAAAGATCATTTACATCTCGGAAGGGGGGGGGAGGAGGGGGGGGGGGTCAGCTTCCAAAACTTAACTTTCTTTCCATTCCCTGAACACCCATCCCCAATCCCAACCGATCCCCACTGCCAGTGCACGCAGATTGTGTATTTCAAATCCTTGTCAATTCAACACCAAAGAGGCCAGACCAACAAATGGATATAAAAGTGATGTCAGAAAGAGGCATAGATCCTCATGAGCTCCCGCAACTGCGGGGGCTCATGAGGATCTACGCCTCTTGCGGCGGGGTGATGTTCAAGTTTTCTCGGCATAGAAGGGTTTAAGGCGGTTACCTGTGATTCTCCTCCCCCGCAGGAAACTCTCGTAGACTGTCTTGGCGTCATCATACAGATACTCCATCAGCTGGCCATGCTTGCCGGTCCACAGGGACGCGTACGAACCGTCCTGCAAGGAAAGCATAATGACCCTGCAAAAACTTTTTTTTTCCGGACTGGTACATGGGTGATGTATGAGATTCGCTGGGATTAACTCATTCGGGATGTTCCGCATTCGCGGGATACGCGGCACGTCCCGAATGAGTTTTTTTTTTTTTTTTTTTCTTCTATAAAAGCAAAGTATAGTGACTACTGTATTATATAATATCTTGTGTGGATTACTTCTTTTTTCAGTAAAGAGCGTCCTCCTATTTCACAAACATCAAATCAGTGTCAACATTTGTTTCTGGAGCCATCACCACATTCCACCTGATATTTGCCTCATCAACCCTACTCCCCCTGAAATTTATACAGCATTTTGGCTGAGATAATACTCAAAGTGCTATTTCCTACCACCCGTTTTATAGAGGTGATCGATCATGCAGCGACCATCCCATGCCTGTGAATAGACTGAATAAACATTTTGTTTTTAGTCAGTGTACACGCACCTCCATCTTGACGCTCTGATTCCTGTAGTCCAGTCCCAGATTGAGAGGGGAGGGGCGGGTCAGTAAATACACGGCCGAGGCCACGCTCACCGCCGCTGCTGTCCCCAGCCCCAGGTACCCAGTGGGCGTGATCTGCTGCAACCAGTCACTCGCCATGGCAGATTATTGTGAAAGTTGTGTCAGTCAGGCTGTTGAAACAGTACATGACATTTTCTCAGTAAATTAGAATTGATGAATTGAACACTGATCGTGACGGCATCCACTGTACATGGATGGAAAGCGCATGTAATTAATTTTGCTCAAATGCACGAAGGGCGGGCTGGCTAAAATCATCGGACTACTGTTGACGAAGGCTGACTTAAAATCGTCGACTTCATCTAAATATGAAATAGACCGACCCGTTTTTGGGGTGAAATGTCAATCAGCCACTCGACCACTCAAAAAACGCTGCAGACCACGTGCTTCTGACTGACAGGCGGAGTGAGACGGTAAGGCATAACAACGAATGTTTATTACACTAAACGGACGTTTGTGCTTGCGGGGCATGAAATGGCGTCGATGTATCAGGGACGTAGCGGGCCACTCCGGCGCTCCGGCGACCGCCGGAGTACTTTTTGGACAAAAAAAAAAAAAAAAAGAGCGCGAGAGAGAGAGAGAGCAAACCTGTCGTGGTGTCAATACTTTGCAAGTGTATTCATGTTTACCAAAAATGGCATGTTTGCGCCAATAGCTCAGTGCACCACTTAACAGTGGCTGGTAAACAGAAAAGTGTCAATTTAATCGCCGGTCCAAGAACAAAAGCTACTGGCCGAAGTGCCGCGGCATCAACACAACAGACTTCTGCACCACTAGCTCCACCAAGTTAGCAGTGGTAAAAACAGAAATAAGAAGGACATGAGGCACCACTCGCAAAAGCCGCACGCCGACTCCACTGAAACGGTAAAAGCCTCAAGTCATGACACATTAAACGAAGCAGAACGACCTCCCAATAAGAACTTGAACCAACTGGCATTGGAAATATCTTATTCCTACGCGTATACGCGCCACACCGCAACCAATACAAGGTTCCCCCCACCCCCCAAACAACGGGGAAAAGAAAACGGAATAAACCAGAAAAACCGCCAGACTTTTGAACTATGAAATCATCATAGGACCAGCACACAAATGGGCGGGGGAAACTAAAGAAAATACATGAGGACAAGAAACATCCCACACTTTCAAACAATCCTACTAGCCGCATTCATCTTCTCCAATGGACTGAACCCTACGATATTCTTTGATTGGGTCGACTTCATGGGCCTTTGCAGAGACAAGGGAGCAAGGAAACAACTAGGATACCTCTTCGTATACTTTAATGAGGGCAGATACAGCAAAGCTTTGTACGCCTACGACATCATTGATCAACGGGCGCTCGAATACTTAGACGGAACCCCGAAACACCACAGACAACCACGGAATTGTCCCACCAACAATCAAAACTAAGGACACGACATGAAAAGAACACACCACCACTCTCCACTAGCCTTTCCAAGTTATAGTGTGAGCGAACAATACAAAATAAACCACAAAATAAACTACCATAAAGCCTAACAACAAAGGTTTACTCAGTCAACAAAAACAAAAGGGTCAGCACGCTGATGAAGGCAGCCCTTAGCTAATAAAGGCTTAAACATGCCCGAAATACACCTGACAGCTAACTCAAAACGTGACTGATTTGTGAATTGTCATATGGGTATACGGCTGGTCACATCAAGCCATCACACAGTGGTGTGCGATGTACCAAAACAAAAAAGATCACTTATGCACGAGGCTCGATTGAACCACGTCCACAAGTCTAAAACTGACTCACTCCATTTGATTCGTGTTGCCAACAACTTTAATTGTGGCTTCTGCAGCACTCAGAGAAAAAGTTTGTAGGACATTTTCTGAGCTGGATGTGTCAAGAAACCAATCATAAAATCATAAATCAGTCCCTCGAGTGAGGTGTTTTTCTGTCAGAATTCAAATCAGCCGTTGTCAAACCTCTCCTGAAAAAGTCGAATCTTGACCCCAACCAGCTAAAGAACTATCGCCCCGTTTCAAACCTACCCTTTCTTTCTGTCCAAAGTTCTTGAGAGAGTCGTTCTGACATAGCTCACTAAATATCTACAGTCAAACAATCTCGTCCATCCGCTTCAGTCTGCTTAACGTGCTGGGCACAGTACTGAAACTGCTCTCCTCTGTGTCGTTAATGGCCTCCTAAGTGCCCATGATGAAAACCTGATCTCAGTTCTTGCCCTGTTAAACCTATCATCTGCGTTTGACACCATTGACTACTCCATCTTGCTCCAGCGTCTAGAAAACTACTTTGGTATTTCTGGTAAGTTCTACTCTTATCTGTCTTCCCGTCAGATTAACGTCTCTGTCAAGAACGCTCTTTCTGAAGCTGCTGCGCTAGAGTTTGGGGTCCCCCAGGGCTCTGTCCTGGGCCCCATTCTATTTACGCTGTACACTCAGCCTCTCTCTCAGGTTATCGCATCGCATTCAAATGATCATCACATGTATGCAGATGATACACAACTTCCGAAATCTGCACCTCCAAACAGCTCCAGTCAGGCTATTTTAGATGTTCATAACTGTATCTCAGATATGATTAAGTCCTGGATGTGTGAAAATAAACTCCAGTTAAACGAGGGCAAGACAGAAGCTCTTCTTATCGGTGCCTCTCGACTGCTGCCCAATTCTCCTGACTCTATGCACATTTGTGACGCACCTATTCCATTTTCTGATTCAGTTCGCAATCTTGGCGTTTTTCTTGATAAAGATCTTCAAATGAAGGACCATGTAAATCATGTCTGCAAAATTGCTTTTCTGGAATTAAGACGTATCAGTTCTATCCGTCATTACCTCACCACTGAATCTGCCACCAAACTGGTCGTCTTTTTAGTCTTGTTCCGCATTGATTACTGCAATTGATTACTTAGCTGGCCTCCCTCGGTCTCTCATTCAGAAATTGCAGTGAGTTCAGAATTGTGCTGCACGTCTTATCGTCCACGCTTGACAGCATCAGCCCATCACTCCTATCCTGAGACAACTTCATTGGCTGCCAGTCAAACAACGAGTCTCGTACAAAATCGCCTGTCTGTGCTACAAAACTATTAACTACTCTGCCCCTGTCTATCTCCCTGATCTTCTTCAACTATACACTCCCTCCCACTCCCTCCGTTCAAGTAGTGACACGGCGCGCCTTCTCAGAGTCCTGCTCTGCAAACAGAGGTGACCGTTGTTTTGCGCACGTTGGACCTCAGTGTTGTCTGGAACTCTCTCCATAGATATTAGACATTCTCCCTCATTCACTGCCCTTAAGACCCACCTATTCGATACCCCAATGAAGCTCGCGCGCAGTTCTTCGTCAGAGGCCGTTATGTACCTGCGTGTTTGTCTATGTGTGTGTGTGTGTGTGTGTGTGTGTGTGTGTGTGTGTGTGTGTGTGTGTGTGTGTGTGTGTGTGTGTGTGTGTGTGTGTGTGTGCGTGTGTATTGCAGAATCCTTTGTTCCTCTGGCTTTATGACCCCCTCCACTCCCACTCTTTATTTGTAAGGCGCTAAGAGCTTATTTTAGTATAAGCGCTATATAAGTAGCCATTATTATTATTATTAAGAACCAATGTGCTTCAAAAATCCCGTGCAACACAAACGTCTGCTGTCAAAGTTGATTCAGGAGACCCAAAGCTTTTGTGATGAACATTTCTTCATGTATTATATCTCTTTTTAAATTTTGTTTCGCAAGTCTCATATACAACAAACGATCTTCAACTCTGACATGTTGTAATCTTCTAACTACAGAAAGGCGAGTTTGTTTACCAATTCATTGGTTTCCCCATGACCACATGAAGGATTTAAACAATTGTGACATTTCCCAATTTCCAAGCCAGCATATCATAGGTAAGTCTGTCTTTGGATGTGAATGTTGTTTCTTAGTAAAATAGAGTTAACATTTTAGTATCAATAATAAGCGTCTGGTCGCCATCGTCCCTCAAATAGTTTTCGACTTTCCAAAACCGCCGGACTACTTTTCTCATGCCCGCTACGTCCCTGTGTATCCATTATTTTAACCAATTTCGGCGGTATTGGAAAGCACTGTTGTTATGGGGAGTGTAAATCAGATTCCTGATTCCCCAATCCATATTCAGGTGAAGAATGTTTCCGTTCCTGAAGCCTTTATCACGACCAGCAGATACGAAAGTATGTGAAAGAAAAGCTTGCGGTTTGCCACATGGTCAACTGAACCCTGAAAAAATCACAAGACATCACTACGTATGCTCGAAAGTAAAATTTCTACTTTTTCGATCGCTTGTACTTACATTTGGTCTGCTAACTTGGATCGTAGATCTATCAGCTGTGTGTGATGCATTCGTGCTAAACTGGATCTTAGATTAGATCTGTCAGCTGTGTGTGAAGCTTGCATGCACGTATGGCTGTGAGAGTGAATGAGAGACGCCTCATTGATGTAAACAGCCTAGTACTATCAGAAGTGTTTGTGGGTTGTTTGTTTGTTTGTTTGTTGTTGTTTTTTGGGGGGAAGAGACATTTTTAGATACACTTCAGAAAAGTGTACTGATTGCCTGCACGACAGTTTCTTTTAGTCCTGAGAGACTCAGTAGCGGGATATGCTCTCATGTAGGTATAGGATCACCCATAATTTCCTACTGTAAACACATATATAAACTTATATTACCATCGGAAATAGCGCATAAACATGTGTGGTAGTGCAAAATTTCAAAGCTCTGCCTTTTATATTTTATTGAAAAATCACAACTTGATTTGGCGAAATCAGACGATTTGCGCATGCCATAAAATGCTTACTTTAGGGTCGAATTATAAGTTATTGGTCGGAGGGGTTCGCTACACGGACCTTTGTAGGTCTGAGGGAGGTCAAAGAAATCATTGTACCCCGAAGGCCGAAGGCCTGAGAGGTACAATGATTCCTTTGGCCTCCCTCAGGCCTACAAGGGTCCGTGCAGCGAACCTCTCCGACCAATAACGTATTTGTTTTCACTCCTCCACTATTTCGTAAAAGAAATCAAGAAGACATCTTCCGACCTGGATCAGGCCAGACATGACTGACGTCAAAGTTCGGAATATTATACATTTATACATGATAGACTGATGACGTAATTTAAAATATTTCATGACGTTGTCTCCAGTACGGAGTGCTTGTTGTTTCGAACAACACTATGCAACTTTTTACTTTAGAACGTTTTGTTGAACTTTTATAGAAGAAAACTCGCATCCAAGATGCGTCATAGAAAGGGCTAAAAAAATTCCGCCATTTTTCGCTACAGGGGTTTTTATATCACGGTCACATGGTACGGTTTGCGCTAAAGTGACTGGTCGTGTAATATTGGGAGGAAAACAAAATCTCTTGCACTGACAATATCCCTACTTGCTGTACTGATTAAACCCAATATCTAGTTTGTACTGATTATTTTACAGCTCCAATAATGGTATACTTTAGAAGATATGCCATCCTACAAGATGTTTTTTTTTTTTTAATCAACGTCGAATAGCGCGATTTACTATGCTAGTAGATTACACTCGCGCTCTTTTCGTGAAGCACGCGTTGCATTCTTACCGGACCCCCCCCCCCCCTCCCCCGACTAAATGGGCGGAGCTAAATAAAAAGTGGGTCGGCCTATTCTAGCCTGGCTACTGTGATGAACAGTAGGCTAGAACTCCAAGGCGACGTTATTAGCCCGCCCTCGTGCACTGGAACTGGAAGCCTCTTAAACCACAGTTGAGAGACGGGAACTGATCGGCATCTCAGATAACAGATCCCATAAACTCGGGATGGCTCAAATGTACTCGGGCCGACTTCAGCCACAGTGGACCCGCACACGGATATATATAGGCGTGATGCAGGCCTTTGTATTCACCCGCCGTGAAATGGCCTTAGTTGTCTGCTCGGCGTTAAACCCAAATAACTAACCAACTAACCTTTGTATTCACTGTATGCTGCTGCTGAAAATTGGCTGATGTTGTCTCATTGCTCGCGATTGAATAATTAGTCAAATGTCACAGCTAAGCAGGAGTTAGTCATGGCCGGAAACACAACACATTGGTTCATGCCAGTGCACACTGAAAGGCCATCGGGCCGACGTTGGCAGCCGTTGGCCCGCGCACAGCTGTGCGCGGGCCAACGGCGGCCGACGTCGGCCCGATGGCCTTTTGCGCACTGGGATTACAACACTCATTCGAGACTGTGCCGCATCCGGGTGAGTTAACCCTTGATGCCGAGAGAAAGGAACTGCAAGACCGAGGTGTTTAACCGCATGAGCCCCGCAGCCCCGGGTCGCATGAGGATCTATGCCTCTTGCTCAAAGCATTTTGTACCCAAGTTCCTTTCGTCGTTGAATTTACGATGATTTCCAAAACACAGTCAGTGACCGTGAAGGGGTCAATATCCGCCGTCAATAACACTTTGTCAAGCGTCGTTGCGGATGGAATGCATACGATCGCCTAGATATATAGCTGTAGGCCTACATAACTGTCGGAGCTAGGCGAACGCTACCCAGTTGCAACAGACATGAACCCTCATGGACCACCCTCAGTCGCGGGAGCTTATGACGATTTATGTTTCTTGTTAGTCAGCCCTATAATAATAATAACAACAACAACAACTATATCGCGCTGAATCCCCAGGAGCAGTTGGCTCTAAGCACGTTACAAAAAAATGTATATTATTATATGCACTGAGAATCTCACAACATTAAAAAAAATTCATCTACGCACACACCGATACAACTGAACACACATAACAAAACTATTTCCAAGTTAAACGCATTTTGATGATGCTGTTGCGCCACCACGATGGTGCTAAACGGTCTTTGTACATTATTTAGTCCCCGTATTTACATTTGTGTTCTCCATGCGAATGTCGAAGTCAGTGTGCAGTCGTTTTAGACGCACAACTGATTCGTGATCACTGGTAGCAAAAGGAGTAGCCGTGCTCATGTACATGCTATGTGGTATACTGCGGATCAACAAAAGAAACGCGAATTTTTCACCATATCCCTTTTCTTCGTAAATATGCTTTAATCCGGGTTATTTTGACGTCATTTATTAGAAAATGTTATGAAGAGTGTGTTATGTCGTGTGCAAATAGAACGTTTAGTCTTAAAAATCGCACATCGATTACTTATGACGTCATCAGTGACACTACCATCACGATCACAGGATATTGAAAGTGAAATGGGGAGCATCTGCAGAGGACACCAATGAAAGCCAAACAATGTGCAGTGTCACTAGGGTTCGTGTGCATGAAAATCCGGCCTGCTTGGTCGTGACCTACTTTTCGTTTGTCTATCTATCTATCTATCTATCTATCTATATCCCGTAGTCTTGCCGACCGTTGGGGCACCACTGATGACTTGGCAACCAGTTCCCTCCAATCCTCTCTGTTCTCTGCCATTCTCAGCGTATCGCCCAGCTTCAGTACTGTCCACTCTGAGATATTGTCCTCACATCTTTTCCTCTGTCTTCCTCTCCTTCGTCCTCATTGCACAGTGCCTTGCAGGATTGTTTTGGCAAGCCCTGCTGAACGCGTGACATGCCCATACCACTTCAGTTTGCGTTTTCTCACAATGGCTAATAAGTCTTCATTGGGCCCGATGGCTTGCCTGATTCTGCTTCCCACTTCCTCGTTTGTGATGTGATCTCTGTATGAGATGCCAAGCAGCCTTCGAAAACATCTTATTTCAGTGGCTTGTATCCTCCTTTCAAGGTCTGCTGTGAGGGTCCATGACTCGCAGGCATACAAGAACACTGAGATGACTAAGGAGCGCATCAGTCTGATCTTGGAGCAGAGTGTGATGTTTCTGTCCTTCCATGTGGTCTTCAATCTTGTCAGTGCTGTTGTTGTCTGCGCAATCCTGGACAGTATTTCTGGTTTTGATCCCTGATCTGTCACAATGGCTCCTAAATATTTGAATTTCTTAACTGTTTCTAGTTTCTGGCCTCCAACCATGATTTCAGTGCCAATGCCACTGGCGTTATTGGTCATCAGTTTGGTCTTCTCTGCACTGATTTCCATCCCATATGCAATGGCTGTACTATCCAGCTTTTCCACCAGCTGAGCTAGCTCCTTCTCTGTTCCTCCAAGGCCATCAATGTCGTCCGTAAAGCGCAAGTTCGTGATTGTTCTGCCTCCAATACTGACAGTTCCTTCATGATCTTTCAGAGCGTCCGTCATGATTCTTTCCAGGAAGATGTTGAAAAGAGTAGGTGAGAGCAAGCAGCCTTGTCTGACTCCAACTGTAGTCCTAAACCACTTTCCTATTTTGCCGTTGAAGCAGACTGCGCTAGTGGCCTTGTTGTAAAGGTTTTCTATGACTTTGATCAGGTTGGCATTGATGTTGTATAGCTTCATGGTGGACCAAAGGGCTGCATGCCACACCCTGTCAAACGCTTTCTTAAAATCCACAAAGACCTTCCGACTCCGCCTAAAGAAGGTCAACAAGCAGGGTCCCACCAGAATCAAGTTTGACCTCGAGAAGCTGAAAGACCCAGAGGTAGCGGAAGCCCAAAAATAGGAGGAAAATTCGCACCACTGCTACTTCTAGGTGCAGAAGACACAGACGTGGACACACTGGTTGACACATTTAACACTGTTGTAACCCAAGCAGCCAGTGAGATCCTTGGCAAACACCGACAAGCAAAGAAACCTTGGGTTACAGCTGACATCTTTGTTCTATGTGACAAGCGTCGAGAATTAAAGAAAAAGAAATCAGAGGTAGAAGGAGCTAAACAATACAGGGAAATTAACCAGGATATCAAGAAAAGCATGAAAAAGGCAAAGAATAAGTGGATTGAAGAACAGTGTAAACACATAGAAGAAAATCTGAACAAAAATAATAGCAAAAAAGCATACCAGCTGGTGAAAGACCTGACCAGTGTAAAACAAGGACGCTCCTCGATCATTCAAGATAGTGAAGGGAACTGTCTTACAGAAGACCAAGACATACTGAAGAGATGGACAGAGTACTGCTCAGATTTGTACAACCACCGAGCTGCAGGGGACCCAGGCATACTTGTCAACCCACCCGTAACCAACAATGGCAACTATCCCATCCTCCGAGAAGAAGTAGAGGCTGCAGTGATGTCGCTGAAAAAAAGGAAGGCAACAGGAGCAGACAACATCCCTGCAGAGCTAGTCCAAGAAGGGGGAGAAGACACGATAAGCGCCTTACTAACAATCTGCAATAAGATCTGGCAGTCAGGGGATTGGCCCACACCATGGACCAAATCACTTATAATAACTCTCCCCAAAAAAGGCAACTTACATCAATGCCAGAACTATCGCACGATCAGTCTTATATCCCACCCAAGCAAAGTCATGTTAAAGATCTTACTGAACAGGCTGAAGCCACAGGCAGAGGAAATCATAGCTGAGGAACAGGCAGGCTTCAGATCAGGGCGCAGCACAACTGAGCAGATCTTCAACCTGAGAGTTCTATGTGAGAGATACCTCCAGCACCAGCAGGACCTCTATCATGTCTTTGTGGAATTTTTTTTTTTTTTCGTTTGTCAAAGGCACCTAAATAAATCAACATGACCTACAAACATGAAATCAAAAAGTTCTTTATTTTTAGGTTAGCGGCCATATTTACCTGATCAAATGGATATGGGTGTGTTCTTTATCTCTGTGTCAGTCACTGGAGCATAAAAATTGGTTTCAAAGTACTTCACATTAAATCAAGTAAGATTTATTAAGAAAATGATGTGCACCGGAAGTTCCGGTTCTCTAATGAATTTTTCGAGTCAAATTTCGTTTGAGGCAGTTAATAACGTCGTAAGCAATCCACACAACTTGTGTTTTAAAACATATCGTAGGAAACTTGCTTCACAGAGTGTGTCCAGTTTTGCTTATTTTCACCACTAATGAAACCCTGTGTTCTTCAAGGTAGCCATGGGCGATAACTCATCCAATTTTTGTGTGAAGGTAGCTCAGACAGTAGGCTGAACATCTTAAGTAAGCAACAAATAAAATGTTCTTGTTTTGCTGTCAGTGCGCCTCTTTTGTGCGGGAACACTTACAGACACTTTTCGCGTTTTTAATGGAAGTCAGTATATATATATATATATATATATATATATATATATATATATATATATATATATATATATATATATATATATATAGTATATATATATATATATATATATATATATATATATATATATATAATATTAAAGCTAAAGAGTGTGTAGAGCTAGTCTGATACGAGTTCCTGTTTTGCGCGCAGACTGAAACCTATACAATTAATTAGCCTACGCCTATGTAGGTCAGGGTCTACAAGTATATTGTTCAGTCATTAGCCAGCTCAGTGCCAGTTGACTCAGAGTTTTTCTGCACTCTGTGTTAAGCATGTTCTTAATTAAACGAACTTTAGTTCGCGAACTCTGACGAACTAGAGTTCACGATCTCGGACGAACCAGGTTGTTTCTTAATTGGACGATCTAAAGATACGGCGAACCTAGTTCGAAGTAGTTCACGAACCTCTTCAAACCACAGTTCGCTGTCGGAAAAGGTTCGCTAAACGTGTTGAGCAAACCAAGGCGAACCTTTTCTCTGATTGGTCAAAACGTTTACCCTCTTCTGCGTTGGAGATAAGAAGACATTGACCGATACAAACAAATATATTTCACTCGTGCGAAGAACAAGACCTATTTTTATTGATTTGTGGGAGGCGCAACGCTGTTTGTGGGGTCGCTACTGCAAAGAGTACAAAAACAAACATCGTTCAAATCGCGGCGAAGCGGCATAGCGGCAGCCATTTTAAACACCTTCGCCGCAGACAGTAAGTACGCCGAATCGAGCACTTCAGTACTTAAGAAAGAGAACCATGGCAAACCTGGTTTGCTGAAGTTCGCCTAGGTTCGTTCAACCTCCATTAAGAAACAAACCAAAAGATCGCCGATCTTCTCCGATCTAGGTTTGCCGATCAATAGTTCGTCTAATTACTGAACAGCTCTTAACCCAACACCAAACTGTCTTTGCTTAGTCCCAGGAAGATGGATTCAAAACGGTGTCAGCAAGAGGCGGGGGCTCATGAGGATCTATACCTCAGTCTTGCACTTGGGTAGCCTGTTCAGATTTTCTTGGCGCTGAACGGGTTAAGCCAGCACTGAGCAGACGTTTGAAAGCATGTGTTTGTGTGCAGGTCCGCCTGTAACTGTGGGCCTTGCGGCTTCGATCCTAAGGTCCTAAATCACAGACTCACACACACACACACACACATGTGCACATTCGTTAATCCGATACGCATTTTTGTGCACAATGAGCAGTTAAAGATGCATTATGCATGGACAGTAAACCGGATACTACAAATCGCCAGGACCGGCTGAGACCCAATTTTCCTTGTAAAATTCAAAATTTGTTACAAGCAAAGTAATATACACAGAAAGAGTGCTGTTGGGCGGACCGCTAAAAAAAAGTGTTAATATATCCGAGTTATGTTAAAGCCGACCTTGTCGTAAGCGAAGCAGACTGTTTCTAATTCTACTTATGCTGCTGAAAACTAGCCGTTCTGATGTCAAGTTGACCGAGTCATCATGACTTGCATTCGAACGACATGATTAATTCAAAATAGCCACAGACGTATGTTGTTCTGTGATTTTGGACCTTACGGCAATCGCCGTAAGGTCCAAAATCACAGAACAGCACACAGGTAGCATTACGGAAGATTGCGGCAGAACTTTCCTTACCGATCGGAGGCGCGCACTCTTCCTTGATAAATGATACAGACACAGTAGTACTTCAGCCAGCATATGCAGCCACCAAGCCAACGAACAGCAGAAGTGGGCTTACATACGAGGACGGTTCAGCGCTCTCTGCGAGTGTGCCAACGGATATCCCTGACCTCAGTGAGTCAACTGTGACTTTATGTCGTCTGAACGCCCAATACACTAACGTGTGTCCCGGCTTTTGTTGTGAGCACTGCCGTACGAGTGTCACAAGGCTAGAGGAAAATGGACACACTGGTTGTCTCCCTCAATTCGCTACGTGATATTACCGCAGCAACTGAATCGAGGGAGACAACCAGCGGTGTGGGGACGGAAACAACGCGGAATGGGAAGCGGTCTCACCAACTGAAAGATGATTTGAAATGTGTGTTGGTGTGTAACTTTACGGCTTAGGTTGTCAGATCTCAAAGTCACGGTCCAGCCGGCTCATAAATTGGACTGTCCGTGGTCGAGCTACTGTGGTTACGCACTAGTTGGCGCTTATGTAGCCATAACATCATGCCATACACGTACTGGCTTTCCGGCCTCGGTTCAGTGCAAAGTACGTAATGGTAAGCAGGCCTTCGTTCTGTTTGACTGATTTGCTTGGCATACACTACTTGAGCCTTCGTGCTGTGTATTCGTGAAAGTAGTGGAAGTCCCACCACCACGTACCACCCTCCCTCAGTCTCCCGGGATCGGGGTTTGCGCTACAGTTCAACTGATGGACTCAGTGATCAACCACATTATGATTTAATTCAAGAGTTGTGCCAGAATAGATTGGTGCCTCTGTGACTGACCCCATCGTTAGTCCAGTCAAGGGTCAGTAGTGCCAGACGTGTGCCTCTTCGACCACATTAGTTTAAGCGTTGTGCCAGACTCCTGGCGCCTCTTCGACCACATTAGTTAAACAGACTGCGGAGTCGTGACACTAAAGTCTGGCGGCGCCTCTTCGACCACTTTAGCTCAAGGGTAGTGCCAGACTAGCTTGGCGCCGGAGGCGCCAAGCTAATCTGGCACTACCCTTGGACTAATGTGGTCGATCCATCCCCTGTTTTAGTGCGCCTGGGCTGTACACATTTAATGTTTAGACACATACAAAGCCAGCTAATCCGAGGTCTGGAAAACGACTGCGGAGAAGACGTACACAGCTAGCGAAGCCACGCCCATTTTCTGTCTGCTGCTGATGCACAATGTTCTTTATAAATGCACGCCGATATGTGACCTAAATATATCATAGGCTCAAGCATGTTTGCGCTTGCTGCATTGTTGTTTTGTTTTTGTTTGTTTGTTTTTGTTTTAGTGCTTAGGACTACTAACGCTGTCCAAGACGTGGCGTAAGCCGTTCAGACCGTCATGGCCACATACTGCCTAGTATTGTAAATCTACACCGTGTGTTCAGACCCGGCTATGTGCATGTGCTTGAGCGAACCGAAGTCATCTATGTAGGCTTATCTCTCTTCAACACACACACACACACACATGCGGAGAGAGGGTGGCGGCGTAAGAGAGACCGATTGCTGGCAAGCAAGTCCGGCCTCAAGTCAGTCAGTTCACAACTGACACAAACATCAGTCCAATGAAAGTTGTTTTCAAAGTCATATGACCAGTACACATAGGCTACATTGTATGCAAATTGCTTCCTGCTAGTGACTGACTGACTCATTGACGACGGCTGAAACTGAAACCATGTGATGCTCATCATAATCATATCGTCAAGTGACAGCGGAAGCCGGAGTGAGGACTTGACGAAGATTATATTCGCCGCAGAACAGGATTTTTACATGCAATCTGAACGACATGTAAATGACCGCAGGCTAGATTTGCGAGCTGGTACACTGACATATTCCGAGTCAAAATACAGCTCTACCACGTTCAGTTGGTACCACAAGTTCGAGCTGCTCGTCATACAGATACGCGGCAAAATAAGTTAGCGTTCGAGACATGCCGCATGTTATGCGGCATGTCTTGAACACTAACTTCTTTTGTCGCGTATCTGTATGCGGCACGTCTGCAGTGAGTTGATCCGGCCTAATTAAGGAAGATGTCATTCTCACTGACGTCCCTATTACAGCTGCTTACAGCGGGGGTTAATTGTTTTTAACCTGTAGGCTATAGTGTCCAAAAACGCCGCCGACCTTTACACCCTTTCGTTGACAAGAAAAACAACACAATCCCGGCATTGCGGTATAGATCCACATTACCCACCGCAATGGCGTGAGGGGGGGGGGTTGTGGGGTGGGGGTGTGAGGGCGGGGGGGGGGGGGGGGGGGGGTTACTATGACGATCTATCCCTTTTGCCGAAAACTCTTTGTGTCCATTGCCTTGCGCGATAGTGGTTTTTGTTCGTTGAACGACTCAACACAGATTTCAGAAATAGATATGTGCGTCGAGTGGCAGGGAAGGTGTTAAGCTACAGCGGTGTTTTTTTTGTTTTTTTTTCTCCTTGCAGAGTAAATCTTAAACTGTAGGACTGTCGATACGTAGGACTATCGACCATGGGATTATCGATACATGGGACCGTCGGCGTCGGCACAGAACTATCAATACGTAGGACTAACGATAAAAATCGTATGAGAGTCGAGACATAGGGCTAATAATACGTAAGACTGTTGACCCCAGTAATAAAATGTCTTCGGACCCACGACGGCCGCAGTGGGCCCGCGCACGCGCCCACTGCGGCCGTTGTGGGCCCGAGGACCTTTACTTACTGGGGGACGCCCCCGAGTGATCCTTAACTCAGCCGTATACCCCCAAGACCGAAATCCCCAAATTTTGCCGTTGTCCTCAGAATACTGCATTGCAGTGCAGGACACAGATCGACCATGATAGTTCAAGGGTGATGCCAGATTTATTATTATTATTATTATTATATTACAAATGTGTTCTGTGATTTTTGGCGCCAAGCTATGCTGGCATTACCCTTGAACTATCATAGTCGATCCATATCTTGCTGTGGTGTGTCTGGGGTAGAATGAGTTAAGTTTGAACGTCGTTGTAGACTAAACATTGCCATCATGCGGTGTAATATAGCGAAGTGTTACGCTGATGAACAGTGTACGTACCTTTTTGTTTCTGAGATCTTTCAGTATTCATTCAACG
This sequence comes from Semisulcospira habei, assembly GCA_036245525.1. Classification (NCBI taxonomy): domain Eukaryota; kingdom Metazoa; phylum Mollusca; class Gastropoda; family Semisulcospiridae; genus Semisulcospira; species Semisulcospira habei. Next base: position 58,659,890 of record BTPG01000008.1, on the reverse strand, counting down.
ACCACAAGCCAAAACACCCCAAGAAACATGGATACAAATTGGCCTCAGCAGGTGAAAACCGCCCTATTACAGCTGCTTACAGCAAAGGGGTTACTTTTTTTTTTTTAAACCCGTAGGCTACTGCGTTCAAACGCCGACCTTTACACCCCTTCATTGAAAAGAGAAAAAAAAAACGCGATCCATTGCAAGAGGCATAGATCCGCATGAGCCCCCGCAGTCGCGGGGGCTCATGACGATCTGTCTCATGCGGTAGGATCGTGTTCACATTTTCTCGGCAGTGAAGGAGTTAATTTATGGCCGAGGCCCGCCACCCTACAAGAGAAACTGTACGGGCCTGTGGAGGCGCTACAGAAGACCACAGATTTCATTTTGAGAGCCGAACTCCAAGTGTGACGGCGTTCGAGAAGAAGAAGGAGTTGATTGTGTAAAAGAACCATTTTGCCAACTGTCTTTGAGGTCTAGTGAAACCAGTTGAACGCTTTCTGGTGAGGCCGCGAGACACACCTATTCAGTGAGTGACTTGACATCAGCTGTAATTAGTGACGTCATTCTTTTTGTTTTTCCTCTGGCGGTTTAAAAAAAAAAGAATTCTACTTGCACCACATGTAAGCATGGGCTATTTTTAATGGAGTTTTAAATTGTTTGCAATATTTATAGACACTGGATTGGATAGGACACACAGACATGCATACGTACAGAGTAATACAAACACACACCAGTGACATGACCAACACACAAACAAAATACACTCTTTTCAGAAACAAAACTTTTTTTTGTTTATTTCACACTGAATTAATGTAATTCCACACGTAATGTGACCGTCCAAACAACATGTATAATGAAGCCACAGTAGTTACAGACCAAAGGGTAGGTACAGTGGGTATGTCCACATTTGCATACATCAGTCAAAATAGGCCATGAGAACTAAATATTCATACAAAATCAAGTAAAAGGGTGACATAATTATGCTTATTTTTGCCTAGCATTTCTAATTTCCTAGCACAAAACATTTCATCTTTCGGTCTTATGTTTTGTGTTTTTGTGAGACTAGAATTAACTCTCACCTGGCGCCCCGCATCAATAGCTGCAGAAGTGTTGTATAGCGTTGCCTGCGGCAAAGCTATACAACACTTCTGCAGCTATTGATGTGGGGTGCCTTGAAAGAGTCAACTCCCTTGTGCTTGCAGCAACTGTACTGTTCACAGTACCAGCAGCTGCATACAGAAGGGGGCTAAAATGCATCAACTGCTAAAATCTTTTTAAAAAATTTAAAAATATATTACAAATAAGTGTTTTGTGATTTTGGACCTTATGACTGTAAGCCATAAGGCCCAAACTCACTAAGTAGCAAACAAATATTCACAACAAATGCTAATCCTGTCATACACTATCAAGTAAAAAAATGCATACCCTCTATCCACTGGACATTTTACCCTGTGGTCAAATAGCTAAGACGACGCCTTGTACTCGCATTTACCACCCGTTGTCCACGCAGTCACTGTTACTGTATATGCATATACCAGTGACAGCACACACAAGGGGTATTAACTAGTAAACCATACGGTTTCATGGCATAATACTATTAACTACAAACAACAGCCTAGTTTCATGGCATAAAACTATCCAGTCAAACAGTGCCATACCCTGTGTAATAAGAGCAAAGACTGTGTACTCAAGTATGCGAAGTTTCAATAGAAACACCAAGCTAATGATAGGTAAGCGCAGGAATGTTGTGAATATTATCTACAATTAACTGAAGACTATTTTTTACTGTAAATTTCATGTATCTATTGAGAAAAGAATGCACATTAATAAAAAAAAATGTACAATATAAGGAATGTACAAAATTCAACTATCAAAACAATTTCTGGTGGAAAAATTGCAAAGTTCTACAAATGGAATACAAAGCCTGGTAGATGAAATCATAACTTTTCTAAACTGAAAACAAGCTTCAAAAGTTAATCAGATGTTTAAATATAAGATGGAATGAAAGTTAGATCTAGAACCAGCCTAGAAAACATTTGAGATACAATGTACTACTAAAGCGTTCACTATGCACAAATAATTATGAAAAAGTAACAACATATAAGAAAGGAATGACTCATAAAACACGTGACTAACAAAACAACTTGTCTTTATCACTCTTGCGGCCAAAAAGATCCATGTGCAAGAGGCACAGATCCTCACATGCCCCCGCAACTGCAGGGGCTCTTGAGAATCTATGCCTCCTGCTGTCCCAATTTACAACTTTGTTCCTCAGGGAAAGGACTCGCACATCATTTCAATCTACAATGGTAACAAGAAACAAGTCATAAATGCGGATTTATCAACAAAAAATAACAAAAACTGAAAACAGCCAATGTACATGAGAGAAAAACATGTTACACCACTAAGTGGAGGTGAAGACAACATGGAAACAAAGTGCTACAAAAAGGCACATGTTAAAATTGAAACGTACATCACAACAAGGAGTTGCAGGTGAATATGAAAGGAGCGGTCAGTCACAAAAATTAACTCATTCAGCCCCGACACACAACAGCAGGATACCGGTCGACCATTTCAGTTCAAGGGTGGTGCCAGAATAGCTTGGCGCCTACAGGTGCCCACCTATTCTGGCACAACTCTTGGAACTATCATGGTCAATCCTTCTCGAGAACTGGTATGAATTCTTCTGGGGAAAACTCCCAAATTTGGGAATTTCTACCTCGGGTCTCAATGCCTTGATAATAAAAATAACGAATCCCAAAATCACAGCCACAGCTCAAAAGAATCAACTGTCAACCTAGTCATTAAACCTTGTTTAGCGATTTTCAACTCATGATTCACGACAAAAGACTGCCAAATCAGGCATAAAAATCTGCAATAGTTGATACATAAAATATTCAAATGGTCCAGTGGCAAAACTAAACCTATTTTCCATTTTATTTAAGACACTGCAGGATTGATTAAAACATAAATGACTTCAAACTAATGTAAAAATATTATGCAGACAAAGATTTGTTTCTGCTCAGTTTTCTTTCAGATGTTAGACTTATGCTGTATGTTCACACCTAATATCTAAATTAACAGGATTCACATCAATGTTCTCTTCTAGAATGTCTACAAATACTAAATTTGCCCCCACTAAAACGGATTTGCGCTACTTTGCCTGCCCACCAAAGCTTTAGCTTTTCATGTGACATTTTTTTTCTGCGCTATAATAAAAAAGAAAGATGACAAAAATGGCATGATTACACATACAGGTCTTGTAAAATTCACACACATCTAAATGTACATTGTTTTCAAAAGCATTCAACAGCATAATTTTATGACACTAAAAACACGATCGGAAATGTTTCCGGTCCAATACAAAGTGAAGACAGAACCATTAAAAAATGAATCACAACATAAAATGATTTCAATACAAATGGCAAATGGTATTACAAAGTTTGTATGAAATTTGTCCACAAAACAAAACAGAACAAAAAATCCTGAGCGCCACCATATTAGTACATGGCTTTACTGTTTTATAAACCAGCTTAGAAGGACAGTCAAGCCAAAGTCTAACACAATAGCATTCAGTGTTTTTTCCCCTTTCTTGCTTTTTGCAACGCTTGTATGGAATTGTGTAAAACAGACAATATCGAGACAAATATAGTACAAGTTGTTCATCATAGCATGGCCTGGGAAAATAGTGTTCATGGGTACAGAATATGCAGACAAAGCTTCACATTTACAAAGAGTACATAACGAAGAGACATAAAGAGAATAAGCAGGGCAAGCAACACACGCAGGTCTACAAACTACATACACAGCGAGCGAACACTGGCTTGGCTTCATTGTAAGCATATGTACATTTCTGACAATATAAAAAGCTTTAAAACTTTTACACCTTCATAGCAGTCACAGGAAAAGGACCAACTCTTAAAGCTTCAAACTAGAACCTGATTCAAATTTGATGCCTCCCCCAGTACACGAAAGGTCATCGGGCTGAAGTCAGCTACTGCAGCCCCAAACACAGTCGTGCACAGGACCACTGTGGTCGACTTCAGCCCGATGTCCTCTGCGCACAGGGCAAACTAATCTGACATCACCAGTCGATCCTGAAATACAAGCAAGGGGGTGGGAAGGAGGGGTGTGGTCCAAGCTGTTGCGCAGTGGGATATCACAAGGGGTCCCTGTGTTCTCCTGGGAATAAAAGAGGCATCCAACAGTCTGACGCTATGAAATTGTGCATACAAAAAGAATTTTTCCTGATGCCGCAACTCCCCCCCCCCCCCCCCCACCCCCCCCTTCGCGAATCCACTGATGTGTCTTGGTCGACCATCTTCTACTGTGGGTGCTCAAGGTAAAAAAGTTAATGTAATCACTGCACTAAGCATACTTTAAAATGTACATTCACGATTCGAGTTATTATTCAGAAGGGAAATAAGACAGAGGCAAAAAACGAATGAAAGGAAGGATCTAACTACTTTGGACACAATGGATACCGACTAGGAGGTAACACGACCTGAGCCCATACAATCACCCTATAATACAAGCAGCACCTATCTGGGCTAAGATAAAGAAATCTTTTTTAAATTTGACACAAAGAAAAGGGCCATAACTCAGTGTTGTACTGGTCTGTGATTTTGGACATAACAGCTTTCAGCTGTAAGGTCCAAAATCACAGACCAGTATGCATTTACACTCACTGCCTTCTTCACCCGTTGAAATGCAAGTGAGTGCATGCTCAAACGTTTTGCTGGTCAAAAAGGGGGGCAAGATTTAAGATACTGCAAATGTAAGGAAGACAGAAAAAAACCAAGGATGTACATGTACACACCACTATTAAAGTAGTGTTATCAAGTATGAACATAGTCCCTGCTGTAGACTTCGGGCTGATCTGTTCATACAACCGTCATTGTAAACAATGTCAAAATATAAGCTCATCAATCAACACAACCGCATGAGGGCAAAAACCACTTTAAAGCATCAAGTAAGAAGTTTAAAGCAATCAGTTCACACCATGCAGCTTTTCCTGAATTCAAGCGACTGTCGAAGTAAGCAAAATTGACCTCAGGCTGGCATAGGCTTAAGCAGGCCCATGCACAGCTGTGCCTGGGCCTACTTAGACTGACGTCAGCCTGAGGACCTTTTGTTCATTGGGGTGATTACATCCAGATTACAACATTTGAATCACTTCAAGCCCTGACATACGCGCAAAAAGCTTACCATTAACATAATCTTAAATTATATACACGTACAAATACCCTTCTTAATGCCAGAAAAGCAATACCATCTGCATCGTCACAACACATAGAAAAACTGCTAAAAAGCAGACAACCCTGTGCCGTCAAAGAGATGCATAAGACAATAGATGTTGTTTCACACATACCAGAAAGGTAGAAATGTAGGTTACAAATCCCATGTGATTGTCGGAAAAAAGCCCTGATCCTATGAAGACTAGCCAAAAGCTCACAACACTGAGAGATGAGCATTTAGAATAAAAATCATGAGACTGATGTCTCTTCTGGTGGCTAGTTGTCAAAATAGGTCGACAGACATAAAACTCTCAGGATGTACAAGCTAAAACCACACTGGAATGTAGAAATCTAATGGTTTATTTCTATCAGTGACACAATCATGTTCCCTCTCTGATGTATAGAGTGACAAAATTATATCCCCTTGCAGTTGTCTATCAGTCTAGTAACATGAAAACACGATGGAATCGTTACAATCTAGAAAACACCAAATGCACTGATCAATATGAATTTCTGTTTGCGCGCGTAAACATGGGCTTTTCAATTTAATTACGCACTGTGTACAGGTGTGCGCTGCTCTGTGATTTTGGGCCATTTACATGTCAGATCTACAGAGACCCCAAGATGGGAGTACTTCACTGCCAGAACACATGAAACATATACCCAAAGCGCAGGTCATCAGGCCACCGTTGGCCCGATGAAGTTGCACTGGCTTGAGGCTGATGAAACTTCACTTCTCAGCAGAACCTGGTTAGAGTAACCTCCTGTATTTGCAAGAAAAGTGGTCTGAAGACCAAGAGAAGTATGAGAAGTCTTGCAGCGGAAAAAGTGTCGCCTGTCATTAACCCATATCACACTCAGGCTAAAAGCTTCAAATTTGTACACTGCCATATGCAAGCTACATTATAGTACTTACAGATAGGGATATAGACCAATGGCTTTAGTTCAAGGGTGGTGCCAGAATAGCTTGGCGCCTTGAGGCGCCAAGCTATTCTGGCACTACCCTTGAACTATTTTAGTCAAACTTATTTCACACACTGGTGTATTCCGAATGATAAGGGTTAAGGACCATCACTGATGTGGCCACAGCCACCCACATAATGGTCTTTCCTGACAAGAGATCGCTAGGTGGTGGCTCCAAACAGGTTCAGCTGTACAAATAGCATCCGTGTTCCTCCAACAGAGTGGATTTTCAGGCGTAAACTCCTTTGTGCCTGCAGCCGACGTTACTGTTTATGGTATTGGTGGCTGCATGCGCAAGGGGGTTAAAACCAAGTTGGCTGGTCTGCATATGGACCCTTTTGCTCACCTCCATTTCTAGACCTGAATTTGTAATAGGACTAGTGAATGTCCAGGTGCATCAGCTCATTTCATCCTGTTGAACCCCTCCATGCCAGCGGCTGCAGACTGTGTTTCTGAAATCTTAGTTACTGCAATGCCAAATAACCCCCTACATCCAAGGAACCTGGATGCAAAGTGGTGTTTGCAAGAGGCATAGATCCTCATGAGCCCCTCGACAGTGGGGGCTCATGAGGATCTATGTCTCTTGCAGCAGGATCATGTTGACTGTTTCTCGGCAGTGAATGGAGTTAGTTAAAGTAGTACTGTCTTTACTGCTGGCCCACAAAGATGGCAGCCTTGCTGCGGGGTGCATCGGTGAACTCACACTGCACTTTGCTGAATTTGGCGTCCACTATGCTGATGGAGGACTTGGAGGGGGCCAGGAGGAAGTCACTGAAAAAGTCCCCGCTGACGATTGTGCGCTTGACGGGAGAGGGGTGCCAGTCTGAGGATGTGTCTTGTTTCATTGTGCCTGTGTACAGAAAGGGACACAAGGTTTAGCAATATATGTATATGAACAATGAGTAAATGTACCAGACACAAAGCAGTTGGGGCAACAACCCCCAAAATATTACCATTAATATCGTTATTACAGCAGACCCCGTCTTGAGTGACCACCCTAATGAGAGATGGCCTGTCATTAAAGACCATAATTCAGGTGGCTGTAGCCACCTAAATGATGGTCTTTAGCCCATATCACACTGAGGCTAAAAGCTTCAAATTTGTACACTGCCATATGCAAGCTACATTATAGTACTTACAGATAAGGATATGGACCATGGCTTTAGTTCCATGGTGGTGACAGAATAGCTTGGCGCCTAGAGGCGCCAAGCTATTCTGGCACTACCCTTGAACTATTTTAGTCAAACTCATTTCACACACTGGTGTATTCCTAACGATAAGGGTTAGACAGGTCACACTTTTGCCCTTCAAGACTTCTCTTGAAAGAGAACTGCTTTTGCAGGAGCACTTTTTTTTTCCCACAAAAGGTGGTTGCTGAAAACATTTTCCACTGTATTATTTAACAGCATCAGTAGTAGTAATACCAGTTATATTACTATTGCTATAATCACATTGTGCCTCATGGCAAAAATTCCAATTTGGGATCTTTATGGGGTCAATTTGAAGTCTGTATTACAGATCGGGTAAAAAAATCGACCATGATGCTTAAAGGGTAGTGCCATATGTATACAAAATACCTCTGAGTTTGTCGACTTTGCCAGTGGCAAGATTTATGGTGATGATGTTGTCGTCATCAGCGGAGGTCAGGACCAGTAGGTAACCATGGCCGCTCAGGGGGTAGAATGACACGTCACTGATGCTGGCTGACACTGTCACCTCATATGCTTGTTCCAGAGTGCCTGACAAATGTCAAGAAGATAACAAATAAATTAATACAAAATGAATGACTGAATGAATGAAAATTACAAACAAAAAATGAATTTTTCAATTAAAATGCATTTTTTTGAAAAATACTTACCGATGGTATTACACTTAGGAAATGGCTCTTAGCTGGCCTAATTTTAGCCAAATTTTGGTTGTGTCCGTATAAGGGGGTGTTGGCAGGAGTGGGGCGCCATAGACCATGCCAAACCCGAATAGCCTCCCCTTACTCACATCCGGTACAAGATTACCCAGCATACCCCAGTTTAGTTCTTAGCGAACTGCGGCAAGCGGGGCCGGAGGGAGGGACCTTCGAGTAATACCATCGGTAAGTATTTTTCAAAAAAATGCATTTTAATTGAAAAATTCATTTGTTTTCTCAAAACACATTACCGATGGTATTACACTTAGGAAGAATCACAAAGAGGAGGTGGGTGCCGCTATAGCGCCCCTACTGCCAACCCCATTGCCCACAAACTCGCCCTCCTGCAGCACACTCCCGATAATTTTAGCTAAGATACCTGCGGCGCCTAGGGCGCCGGGAGGGAGTGTTGCGCTGCTGCGGTGTCTCCCACCAGCGAGAGGATCTGTCGCTGGGAGGAGAGGTCCCTCAGGTAGCAGCGGGCGAAAGTGGACTCCGCTCGCCATCTCATAGCCGCCACAAGACTTTGACTGCACCGGTGCTGTCGCAGCGGAACTTGCGGCCATGGCTCTGACCTCGTGCGCCGCGTTGTGCAACATGTGGCATCAACAGGTCAACGTCCTGGCAGGCCGGGCGGATAACTCCCCGGAACCAGGAGGAGCAGGTCTGGCTGAGATACCACGTCTACCTGTGGACAGAGGGAGAAAACAGGTGTGTGCGTCCCCCTGCGCCAGCTTGGTCCGGCGCAGGTACACACGGAAGACTCTCACCGGTTCCTATTGTCTGGGCTACTGAGTGGAATCTGACACTCGTACGGGCAGACAGACATAGACTGTTTGGCAGCCAAGGCGACCACGACTTGGCCCTGAAGGCTGGTACCGTAGTAGTCGCACGGCGCCTTCCGTCCGTAACAGCCAGCCATCTGTGTGTGTGTGACGACAGCGCGTACGGATACTGACCCTGGAAGAGGTAAGGCTGTCACCGGGTTTTGAAGTCTGTTCTCCCGGGTGGCACCCAACACGCGCAGGGCGAAACAACTGTCGCCGTCATGTAGGCCGCGTCTCGTCCAGGCAGATGTGTCAGGTAGCTGTAGCATGAACCGGTCGACTGGCACTGCCAGCCACCCGGGTGTGTGGACAGCGTGCATAGTACTGAGCCTGGAGGTTGAGTCAAGGACTGCCCTGAAGCTCTCCTCCTTGAAACCTCCGTCAGGCGCGTCGTGTGCCGGGTTCCAACAGACGAGGTTGAGATCCCGTAAGCCCCCAAGGTAGAACTTGGTCCCTGCGCAGCACAGCGGGGCATTCCAAGCGAAGGGAGCCTCTGAAGTGAGGTTTTGCCGCTACCCGGGTCTGATGAGCGAAATCGCCTGTAGGAGTCGGCGATCATGGTGAGATAGTCCTGAACGGTGAAAGGGGGCCGTCCTTAGGAGATGAAAACCCCCGAGGAAGCACCCTGCCAGCTGGGGCTTCGTCCAGTTCGGAAGGAAGAAGGTTGTCCTTCCCGTCACACAGCGCTCGTCATCTACCCTCGCAACTCGACTGGTTGATGGTCTGCGGGTTGTCTCGGTAGCACCTATGGCCGCCGTAGGAAGCCTCTGTGGAAGAGGGCTTGCTGCCCAAGCTCCGGGTGCGCACCTACATCCACCAAGCTGCAACACAAGTAATGGCGGACAACCAAGCGTACAATTCGGCATGCAATCTCGATGGCGAGCAGTGGAGCTGGAAGATCTGGCCACAGCGACGCCTCCCCGCGCGGCAGGCCTCCAGCGCACTAGCCTCTCCCAATTACGCCCTCCTTCTCCAAGCAGAGGAGGTGGCAGGTTGAACGGTGATCCCCTAGTAAGTCATCCGTCCTAAGAGAGCTGAAGAAGGGGCTGAGAGTCCCTCCTACACTGCCCTGCTCCCGTCTACTGGGAGTCCCACTCGAACAGGACGACCACGCACTCCATCCTCGACGGAATCCCGGCGAAGAAAACACGTAGTACCTGTCCCGTAGCGTCGGCCCTCCAGTCGACGGCGAAGTGGGCATGATCCCAGCCTACCGCCCGGCTTGCCAACTGGTTACGACTTCGAAACTCGAGTTGTCCCAGGTCCTGGAGGCGCACCGCTGCTCTCAGGTCTTTGTCTGGTATCTGCCGAGATGACGAGGCACTTGTGTCGAGTCGAAGGACGAAGATCGTGCTCCAATCTACCGTCTAGTGTAAGAGCTGCGTCGACCCTACTGCCACAGGCCCGAGCGCAACGATCTCTCAGGAACTAATTCCTGCCAAGTTGTCCCGTCTAACTCCCTGTACTTGCGCCCCCGGCCGCAGGATCCACCGCGCCGAATGGGTAACTCCCTGAAGGCGCTACCGAGGGTAAGTCCATCCGCTCCGGTCCGGCGCTGCAGCCTGCCGGAACTCCAAGTTGCCGCCACCCAGGGAAGCGAACGCTTCCGCTAGGTCCCGACGCTGTCGTCTAAGGAGGCGACAAGCGTGCCTGGTCACCGCTGACTACGGCCAGGCCCAAGCGAAGAGTAGCACCCCGTCGGGGAAAGGAAGCGACTAGCCGCAAGTCATCTCAGGCGGAGCTAATCTGAACTGTGTGCATACCCCCGAAGAAGACGTCGTCCGCAGTGAAGTCTGTCGGACCAGTCCGCCACCCGCGCTGACCTCTATCCCTCGCGCGCCTGGAGTATGCTGTCCCTGACGTTCACAGGAGAGTGCCGTTGGCGTCCCGTCGCCGCCTCCGTCTCTCGGATGTAAGTCGCCCAATCCGGTGCATCGGACGAACCGCGCCTCCGCGGAAGAGTGGTCCCTGCCAATCCTGTCTGACGGTCCACAGTGTTTTAAGAAGGCTGCTACATCCGGCGGCGCCCGCAGCGTGAATCAGCTGAGTGACAGGCCTTGCAAGCCTCCTTGTCGGTCTGTCCAGGGGGCCAAGAAGTTCTCCACAGCGCGGTGCCCTGCGTGGCCGACTCTCCACTCAGCTGCGCGTAATCGATCAGGACGGACGCAGCAACCGTTGGCAGCGGAAGAAGTAGGATCCAGCTGAAGCCACCAGCGCCTCCCCCGGCGCCCTGAAGCGGAGACAGAAGCCGACCAGAAGGGGCAGGGACTTGAATGCTTGGACGCGATGAGGGGACCTGCGTAGTCCCCGGCTCGAGTAGACTCTCCTGTAAATCTTCGCAGTAGACGGCAAACGCAAGACCTCTCGGAACCGCGAGCGTAGCGACGTAGAGAAGCTAACCTCGTCCAGCCACGGCGAATGACGTCCTCTGGCGTCCAGCGGGAACCGTATGTTCCGCCCGCAGGCGAAGGGATGTCCAACCCCTCCGAAGTCCGGGGAACTCCGGCCGGCGGCGATCCAACGAAGGCGGACCCCGCACTTGGAAGGAACAACGTAGTCTCAGGGGGCCGCTCCCCCGAACGGTGGCGAAAACTCGGAGAGCCCGTCTTTCCCTTGCGTAGCGAGCCATGGAACTGGGACGGCGTCTCCTGTTCCTCTCGTACCCCTGGCTTCTGTGAGGCGAGTCCCTGCTTCCGAAGGGGAACTGAAGATCATGAGCGAACGCCGGAACCCGGATCCCATCGTGAGGTCGTCTCTTCTGCACTGCATCTAGAGCGGCTCTCGTCTGCATGGTCGGCGCGAGGCGTGGCCCAACATCACCGAGCCGGGATCCTGCAGTGCGAAGTGCAGTGGTCCTGTAGCCCTTGCGGTCGCCACAAGCCATAAAAAACTGGTGAGCAGCCCGGGCGAGGGCGCCCAACCTAATAATAAGAAAAATTAAATTAATCAATGCTTAATGCATGAGTACAATTTGATTGTAATAGCCCTTAAGGGATAATCAAGTTATTGAATTAGATTAAAATATGGGAGACAGAATACCCCTCTGTTTTCTCATCTCTATTGCCCAAAGCAAAGAATCGGATTAGAGGTTCCAGGAACCTAACCTTGGAAGGATAAGAGGTGTCGCGCCCCAGCGGCCTGGCGAACCGCTGAGCCGCTGGGAAAGCAACCTTTTAACCCCTGTGTCGCGCACCACGATAAACGTACATACTCATACGTGTTTGCTACCGCGCCCACATGCTCTCACAGACACTAGACACTGTCCAGCGCCTGAGAAGCCGAGCAGTCACTTCTGCATGTCCGTTTACGACTTGTCGTCTGGCCCGGGACTGGAAGCATCGTAGGTACGGTAGCCGACGCCAGCCCTCCGCAGTCAGTGACTACAAGCTTACTGGGCCGGGGCGCCTAGGTCACTGCCGTTGACATGGGCCCCACCTTAATGCTCTGGCCACCTGCTGTTTGTCCACTCTGGCCTGCGGAAGGACAGTGGAGCGGGTCACTCTTGAGGCCGGGTCCCGGGCCGGTGGAAGAATCATTGGTTTAGCCATGCCAGTAGAGGTTGTCAGCTACCTCTCCTGCTGACCAGAGCCCAGAACAAGGTATCTTGTGCTTTACAGGTCCGGGACCACCTTGGGTCCCACCTTAAAACACTTGGGCGTCTCTGTCCGGCGATCTCTGACAGACGACATACTCTCTCTGTGGGACAGCAAGGCACTGCTTCTGATTGGGGTCCCCATTGTTACTCTTGGGCGTCTCTGACAGGCGAGCTCTGAAAGACGCCGACCGCTCTGAGTGACAACTTGCCGACCTGGTTACCCCCTGGGTGCAGTCAGTGTACTTTTAACTGACTAAAAGTGTACTTTGGACTCCCATGTGTATTATTCACAAGCCAGTGAGTTGTCAGTTTCTCCAAAATGTGTATTTGTGTATAACGTGCACCTGTACGTGTACCCCAAGCAAAATAGTGTACTTCAATACGCCGAACGTGTATGGTAAACAGGTCTGGGCAACCCAGCCACTAAGGAAGCAACGCAATTTAGTAATATTTAGGTAAATACCCAATGTCAATAGACAAACAGAGAATCAGCCACGACTTATTACTTTCGTATGAGGGAAGTGGCAACCCAGCCACTGCTTCCGTGGCCACGAACTCCGATAGGCGTCGCACGCTCTCTGTGGGACAGCAAGGCCACTGCTTGTGCCCTGGGTCCGACCTTGTGGCTGTCAGGCGTCTCTGCCCGGTATCTGATAGGCGTGGTACGCTCTCTGTGGGGAACAAAGCCACTGCTCTGACTTGGGTCCCAGCTTGTCCCTGCCAGGTGTCACTGCCCGGCGATCTGATAGGCGTGGTACGCTCTCTGTGGGACCACGAAGTCCCTGCTTCGGACTTGGGTTTCGCCTTGTTACACTCTGATATCAGTGTCCGGCGATCTCTGATAGGCAACGTACGCTCTCTGCGGGACAACGAAGTCCCTGCCTCAGACTTGGGACCCACCTTGTTCATCTCGGACATCAATGCCCGGCGGCCTCTGATAGGCGTCGTACGCTCTCTGCGGGACAACGAAGTCCCTGCTGCTGACTTGGGTCGCACCTTGTAAACTCGGACATCAATGCCCGGTGATCTCGGATAGGCGTCGTACGCTCTCTGCGGGACAACGAAGTCCCTATCTCTGTGCGGGACAACGAAGCCCCTGTTCCTGACCTGAGGCGTCGTACGCTCTTTGCGGGACAACGAAGTCCCTATCTCTGTGCGTGACCACGAAGGCCCTGTTCCTGCCTTGAGGCGTCGTACGCTCTCTGCGGGACAACGAAGTCCCTATCTCTGTGCGGGTCAACGAAGTCCCTGTTTCTGACTTGAGGCGTCGTACGTACTCTGCGGGACAACGAAGTCCCTATCTCTGTGCGGGTCAACGAAGTCCCTGTTTCTGACTTGAGGCGTCGTACGTACTCTGCGGGACAACGAAGTCCCTATCTCTGTGCGGGTCAACGAAGTCCCTGTTTCTGACTTGAGGCGTCGTACGTTCTCTGCGGGACAACGAAGTCCCTATCTCTGTTCCAGTCATGAGGCGGACACCTCACCAGTGCGGGTCGACTCGCCTCCTGCTCAGGGAAGGCCCTCCGCATGCTCGTCCGAGGGGCCCTGAAAGTCGCCACACATCGTGCAGATCCGAACCTAGTTACTGCAACAAGAGGGTACAAGATGAAAGAGCGAGCGTGGCCTCTAAGGTCACGCAATAACAACGCGCGCGCGCTGGCGAATCGGACATAATTGAATATGTAGTCGAATCAAACGAGTGTACAGCGCGTGCCGACGCTCGGCGCTCCTTCCCACCCAAGGGCGCCGGTCGAGGGCATTCACCGAGATATTACCTGGCCATGGCGGAAAAAAGGAGCAAACCCACGTATCACCATATCGTAAACAGCACGCCACACAGCCCGACCGGTTCGGAGCGCAGGCCGAAGCAGCGTCCGGAAGCCGCCAGTCACAGTCTCCATGGAACAAGCCGTAGGCCCGTAGAACACACAGGTCGACGAGGCGGCCCAGCGTGAGCACTACTACCCCCAGTCACGCCACCATCTCCACAGTTCAAGTCCCAACGAACGAACAGTCAAGGTCGAAAACGACCGGCCAAGAACCAAAGCGGAGCTCGAACAGACACAACCTACTTCTGCCAGCTAAGAACTAAAACTGGGGTATGCTGGGTAATCTTGTACCGGATGTGAGTAAGGGGAGGCTATTCGGGTTTGGCATGGTCTATGGCGCCCCACTCCTGCCAACACCCCCTTATACGGACACAACCAAAATTTGGCTAAAATTAGGCCAGCTAAGAGCCATTTCCTAAGTGTAATACCATCGGTAATGTGTTTTGAGAAAACAAATAAAAATCCTCAAAGCAGGCCTGAGATCAAAACTGCGCTGTAAATGTTTGGACTTTTTAAACCAATGGCAATGCCACCTAAAACAATTTCCTGCCACCACTCATTCAGTTCCTTCGAAATACAGTAACTTAAGTATAGCACAGAATTTGAAGCAGATGGATTTACTGTAGTCTGGCACTTGGTGCAGAAATATAGGAAACAAAGCCTTGGATTTCTACTGAAGTTTGTCAGACGTTCTTTCAGTGGTCACCTTGAAAAAAGCAACTGCTGCTATGATTACCGAGGGCGGAAAGCACTCGAGTTCAGGGTGACATAAAATGATGCTGGCAGCACCCAATGTGCAAAAGGTTATCAGGCTGACGTTGGCTGCTGTTGGCTCACACCAGACACCAAAATACACCAGTGCTTGAAACAGCAGCCAACGTTGGTACAACATTCTTTGTGCACTGGGCACTGGGCTAACCCATTACATCCTGAGGATGATTTTGTAAAATTTGCTTATTTTCCTATGAAGGCTACATTACAGATTAAGGCGAGCTAGGACACCTCCAATGTGAAAAATCTGTCACATTGGCTGTTTTGGGTTTTCCGGATTTTCTGCAAGTTCTGAGTGTCCTCTATGCGAAAACAGAGCGTTTATCGAACACCCATAAATGTTAAATAAGCAAAGTACCCGGAGATTGTTTACATTTTTCCCCCTCAAACTATGTGCATTTTGCCTACTTTTGAACCTGGTCAAAGCGCACATTCTTCTTACCGCATTGAAACAAGTTATGTCTTTCGAAAGCCACTTCTCTCCCTTGCAGTAATTTGTCCTTCACCCTAGCCTAAACGAACAATCAACGGCAAAAAACTGCCTGAGGCAAACCTAGGAATTTGTCAATAACTTCCAAATTTGGTCTTATGACGATTTCGATCAGGAGCACCACATAAATGTGCATCTCTGATTGGTTCAAATGTATTTCCGAGTCTGTTCGGCTAACTTCATGTCAGATACAACTTGCACCTTGCGAATATGTTTTTTGGCGGATTACAAGCTAAAATGCATTGTTAGAATAAATCTGCAGCGGAATTTAGTCAACATGACAGACAGAGTGAGACTGAAGAACGTGTATAATCGTAATATACAGGAAAACGAAACTGCCCGTGTCCAGAAAATGAATTTTTCTCTAAAATGTATTTTTTTGAAAAATACTTACCGATGACATTACTACTATGAAGCTTCGCTTAGCATATCAATTTTAGCCCCAAAAACTTTGTTGTGTCCCTCACAACAGGGGAGGCAACCCAAGGGTGTCGTTACCAGGATACCCCGAGTAGCCTCCCAAGTCACTCTATCCTGTGGCGCACTCACCCCTTTCCCGCCAATATATGAGACTTAGCTCTACTGCGGCAAGCGGGGTAGGAGGGAGGGACCTCTGAGTAATGTCATTGGTAAGTATTTTTCGAAAAAATACACTTTAGAGAAAAACTCATTTATTTTCTCAAAATCATTACCGATGACATTACTACTAGAACCTCACGCTGGGACCATATGGCGTTGAGGCGCGTCCCCTGGGTGGTGGATAGGGGGTCCCTCGTGAGAGGGGTGCACCGAATGAAATAAGGTGCTGTGAACCAACATGGTCTAAGGGAAGGTGACCCCGACAGAAAACCCTTGGTCCTCCTAGTAAGGGGGTTGGGCGTGGGGGTAGCTTCCCCACCCTGCAAAAAAGGAAATAGCTACAAAAACGCCGACGAAAAGACTAACAGTAATTCCTTTCCTGGAGGAGGAAGGTTCTTCTACCAGAAGACTTATGACATCCTGTGGTGAAAGCCGGAAGTCTTCGGAAGCCACAGGACCGAGCCGCCTCTATCCAGGGATACAACCATGGGAACATGGAAGGCAGGCATTGTCATGGAACCCCCAGGGAAAGAGGAAAAGAGGTAGGCCGAGAAACTCCTGGCGTCGAGACCTCCAAGCAGACATCAAGAGACTGGGAACCACCTGGAGTAGAATCGAAGGAGAAGCACAGGACAGGAGTTGCTGGAGGTCTCTCGTCGACGGCCTATACCCGGGTAGGGGTGACAGGCGTAAGTAAGTTACTACTAGAAAGAATGGCAAATAGGAGGAGGGTGCCGCAAGCTTAGTACACCTCCCCATGCCAGCGCTAAGGCACAAACTATCGAGGCCCCTCCCTACGCCCCCACTCCCTAAATTTTAGCTAGGCGTTACATATGGCGCCTGAGGTGCCGGGAGGGAGTGCTGCGCGGCCGAGATATCCCCCACAAGGCCAAGGTTGGTGTGCTGGCCGGATAGGTCTCGTAGGTAGAAGCGGGCGAGGGTAGACTCGGCCCGCCCACCCATGGCTGCCACAATATCCCTCACTGCATAGTTTCGGTCAAAGGCGATGCTCGCTGCCACTGCTCGGGACTTCATGAGCCTGGATGTGCATCGTTTAGCTTGCTCTGGCGAGCTCTTTGTATGCCGACCGAATCATCTAGCGTAGCCAGGAGGAGATTATTTCCGCCGATATGTCTAGTCTGCCCGGAGCCAAGGGCAGGAAAAGGCGTGAGCGCCCATGACTTAGTGGCTTAGTTCTGTGCAGGTACACTTTAAGGGCCCTGACAGGGTCCTGTAGGCGGGAGTCCCGTGGCTGGTCCGTGGCCCAGAGAGGTCGGATGAACCTGACTTGCAGCACTGACGCTGGAAGGCAGTTCTTTGCCGAGAAGGCAGGATCCGTAATCAGCTGCACCGAACCATCGGTCCTGCGTTGGAGACAGGAGGGTCGCATCGAAAAGGCATGTATCTCACAACACGAGATGCTGTGGCAAGTGCAAGCAGGAAGCAGGTCTTCCTGGTTAGGTCTCCCAGGCGTGCTAAGGTAGGAGCTCGAATCTCTCGGAGTTGGGCCAGGTGAGCACCCAGGACAGGTCCCAGTGTGGGACCAACGAACGTGAGGCCAGCTGCTGCAGATCGAAGTGAGACATCATATCTGCAAAGTCTTTGCACGCTCCCGGAACCGGCCGACCCAGGTGTCGGTAAGTGTCTGCCACCATCGCCAGGTAACCCCGGAAAGTGATGGGGGCTAGGTTCTGCTTGATGAAAGCCACAGGAAGAACTCGGCCAACTGGGGGTTAGTCAGGTCCATGGGGGAAAGCCACTCTGCCGCAGTCCACGACTGGAGCTGCTTGAGCATCGTACTCAGTGTCGGAAGAGCCAGTGGTGGATCCATCGCGAGGGCCAAGAGATCTGTGGTCCAGTTCTTGGACCAGCTGAAAAGGGGCCACTAGGATCAGAATCGTATTGCTGCCCCTGAGTTTCTGAAGAACCTTGGCACCAGCACTGTGGGAGGAAAAGCGTACGCCAGGAGTCCGTCCCACGGTATGGAGAGCGCGTTTACGGCCCCGGATTGTGGATCCGGTACGGGGGAGACAAACAGTGGCAGCTTGCTGTTCCATCTTGTGGCAAAGAGGTCGATCATCGGCGTCTCCCAACGTGCGCAGAGTAGCTGGAAGATATCTGGGCGTAGCGGCCACTGTGTGTAACATCTGGCCTCGTCACGAGAGAGAGTCTGCTAGAACATTGAGATGGCCTGGAATGTGTCGCACCCACAGGGTGATCCCCCGATCCCTGCACCACAGGAGGACTTGGTACACGAGCAGAGGGAGGGTGCGCGCGTTCCCCTCTGGTTCTGAATGTAGGCCACGACCATCGAATTGTCGGAAAGAACCAGCACATCCCTTTGCGCGAGTCGTTCTTCCCAAACGATGAGCGCCAGCCACACTGCCTTCATCTCCAGCCAGTTGATATGTCTGCCTGTCTGATCTTCCGTCCAGCTGCCCGAGGCAGAGACGAACTACGGCGCCAGTGCAGGAGCAGATGAAGCTGAATCGGCCGAGCATAGAGTCTGCCTAGAGGAAGAAGATCCGCTGCCGCGCTTAGCAGGCCTAACAGTCGGAGCCAGGCCCTGGCCGGGAGAGCTTCCGCGTGAGACGCTCTGAGTGACGCTTCCACTATGCTCTGTATCCGTCCTACTGGTAGTCGTACCCGGTTGATGTCGGTCAGGAAATCCATGCCTAGGTGGACAAACCGGCGAGAAGGTACCAGGTTGGACTTACCTCCGTTGACCAGGAACCTAGGCGACAGAGCAGAGTCAGCAGGGCATCTCCGTCGGTCTCCAAACCCTCGCTATCTGGTTCCGTAAAAGCAGGTCATCCAGAATGTTGGACGTCGGGCTGGAAGCCGCTTGCCGGAACCTTGCCACCACACCGACTAATCCTGGTGAAGACCAACGGGCTGAGGTTCAGTCCAAAAGGTAGGGCCCGAAACTGGAAACTACCCCGCGGAAGATGAAACGCAAAAAACGCAGTGACGCCGGATGGATTGTACATGCAGAACCGCGTCCGCTAGGTCGATGCTCACTGCGAAGTCCTGGGGTCGCACCGCCGCCCACCAAGCTCTGGCTGTATCCATCCTGAAGTGCGGGGCCGAAAGAACTTGTTTAGGGCTGAAAGGTCGATAATCGGCCGCCATTTCCCTCCAAGCTTGGAGACGAGCAAGAGTCGACTGTAGAATGCTGGGGAGTCGGGACGTAAAGCCACCTCTGTGGCCTCCTTCTGTAACAGAGCCGTCACCTCGCCCAGCAAAGCTGTCGCCTTGTCCTGCTCTCCCGGTACTCACGTCTACAGGGGTGGGGTGGGGGGGGGGGGGAGATCCTCAGGCCCTCCGTGACAGTTGACAGAACCATGAGTCATCCGTAACCAGCTGCCACCACGCGCTGCTGTGAAAAGCTAGCCTCCCGCCGACCGGAGACCCAACAGGAATCGGCGGGAGAACCGGAGTCAAGTCCGAACAGCAGAGTTCTCCCCACGGGCACCTGCCGCAGCAGTGACTTCACTGTAACTGGTAGAGAGGGGCAGCGTCTCAGGAGCTCGTCTCATCACATTAGGTTGCAGTTGGAGGCCGCCGCCAAGGCGTTGGCCGAAGAAAGAAACGCCTCCCTGTCCGCTGCCACCAGCACCGTGTGGATCTCTCGCAGGGGAGCTGAAGCCGAAAGGTCCCAGGTGTTCTCCAAACGCTTGACTACCGACTGTGTCGCCATCTCCAGGAATCCCATACAAGCCAGAGAGTTGCGGAACAAGGAAGCCGTCTTGTCCAATCCTCGTGTCAGTGAACACTGGCTGAGCCCTGCCTGCACCAACACGTCCTTGTCCACCGCCGGGAGGGCACAGGAAAACGTCTGGGAGTGACCTGCATACCACTGCTGACGGAAGTTAATATCCATTCCCTCTGGCTATCTTGTGTCTGAGAAAAACCCCTGATCTCCAAAGGTCAGTACGCAGGTGCGCCGAGAACGCCTCTGCTAGGTCCCGGATGCCTGCCGGTTGAGGTAGAGACTTGGAGTGCTTGGGCTGCCGCAGTGTGTCAACCATCGCCGTGGCCTTCCTCTTCAAAGGTGGAGACGGGGGGCAGTGCTCCAGTGGGAGAAAGGACGCGATGAGACGGGACGCCTCGTCCAACGCTCGGCAAGCAAGTGAAGAAGCTGCGTCAATGGAGATGGTGAGAGAGGTGAATGCCCACCAGTTGAAGTTGGTCTCTCGTCGTCCTCTCCCAGGGCTGACACAGAGTCCTCCGGATGTAGACTGAGCGCCTCCACGTCATCCACCGCGCACTGAGATGTGGCTGACGCCGTGGGTCCGAGCACCGAGCGAAGAGGAGTCCCTGGAGAAAGTCTGTACCCATGGTCCGCAGTCCGTCGGCACAGGCTGCGTCGGAGTCGCAGAGATGCCGCCTCCGTCCATCGGCTGCCATCCAAGTGGCCCCGGCGCTGACGTCGAAGCTGCGTCTCCGCTGTAGAGCGGTCCCTGCCAGCCTGGCCCAAAGATCTGCTGCTCCTAGCGGGTGTCACTGAAGCCCGGGGTCGAGACGAGGTCTTTTGCCGCGACACGCCTGAACTTCCCCGCCGGTCCGGCAAAGAGGAGAGGGAAGATGAGACGTCACCACGAGTACGGCATCTGAAGCGCACAGTCCCCACGCGCTGTAATCGCTCCTTCAATCGCGAAGACCGAAAACGTTGGGAATCTCTCACTGCGTATGCAAGACGGGAGGTTGTGGTTTGGGGGTCTGCCCTCGAAAAGGCAACACATCTCGTCGGCTAATTGCACTGACTAACTAGTACCAACCCGAAGGCGGCTGTCAGTGTCAGTGGATCGCCTGTGGCTCCACTCTCTATCTCGGGACCCCGAAGTCTGATTCCGTGGCTTGTCGTGTCGGCGGTTTAACCTCCGGTCCCACTCTGAGAGGTGGCCCGAAGGTGTGGCCCTGTTCAGGCGCTGGTCCGGCCTACGGCAGGAGGGCACTATCGTCTCAGAGGGGTGGTCCCCCACGTCTGCTGCCTGGGTTCTCTGTTTGCCGGGAGGGCGTGCGCACGACCCAACATAATCCTTGCGGGGGGACCGAGCTCTCAATGCCTGTTATCATTGGGTGGTGAACCACAGAAAGGCATATCTCTTGCCCAAAGGCGCATAGGAGCTCTCGGTGCTAGACGGGATGGTAAGTCTCATCAGCTGCTTATAGGCTCAATCGTCAGCTTGGGACGTGGCAGCTCAGTACGTGGCACCAGTGGGGGAAGCAGGACCCTATTGCGCCAACAAGCACACGATGTCTGAAATGGCTATCCTCTGCTTTACTTCTAAGGCTGCAGTCGCTACAAGCTTGCGTGCCGGTCCCTGTTTCCGGTAGAACGCCCACAGTTGCTACCGTAGTTCTCCCTTCCACGTCGCTCATAGGATGCAAGGTCGACTGGAGGAACAGCCTGAGCAGGGTAGGCCGACATCGTGCGCATCACTAGGCCACTGGAAATCGCCACACTTGGTGCCGGTCCTCACCTGAGCACTGTAACATAAGACAAAGGCCCTTGCGAGTGCTCGGAGCCTCCTTGCGAGGGTCCGAGTTCCCGGTCGGTCGCATACATATTATTCGGTCAATGCCACAGAGGAATCCTTCCTTTTTCCTCTTTTTTTTTTTTTTTTTTTCTTTTCTTTTCACACAAGTCTGATAGAATCCCAAAATAAATCCACGTAAGAAGAGATCACACCAAACACAGTCGGAGCACACGAGATGCACACGACCGGTCTAAGAGAGCTAAGCGAAGGTACTGGCGGGAAAGGGGTGAGTGCGCCACTGGATAAAGTGGCATGGGAGGCTACTCGGGGTATCCTGGTAACGACACCCTTGGGTTGCCTCCCCTGTTGTGAGGGACACAATAAAGTTTTTGGGGCAAAAATTGATATGCTAAGCGAAGCTTCCTAGTAGTAATGTCATCGGTAATGATTTTGAGAAAATAAAGGCACAAACATCATCTGCAGCTGCCAGTCAGTCGTTTCGAAAGGACCTGCAGATTTTCGCAGGTAGGTGCTCTAACGATTTGGCAAAGCATAATGTGCAAAAATCAAAGATACAAAGGGCGAGATCGAAGATTTTATTATTTGTTTGTGAACTGCTTGACCTTGGAGCAGAAGTGTGCATTCATAGAAATCTGAAATTCTGCATTCAGCGCTCAATAGAGCACTGTAGATCTGAATGATTTAGATTCAGGAATCTCACGTCTTTCGTCTGTTGTAACATCTGAATATTTTGGTCTGATCAGAAACTATCTGTACATTCATTGTGAGATGCTTTCATCACTACTGAGAAAACGTTTGCATACATGAAAGGAATTTGTCAGCTCAAGGAATCACAGATGTGCTTGATAATGATAATGAACATTGTGCACGGGTCTGTTTGTAGCGAGAAAGTGTTAGGCTTTCGGCAGTACCACATCCCGCATAAATGTCACCTAAAACTTGTGTCTGCAGGAATGATAGTCCAACAGCATATGCACAAGCAATCAATTAATTATATGATTTCCCATTGTACACCATACATGTATTTGTTTCCCTTGGTCAAAGAGACTACAAAGTGCACTGTGAAAGTTCTGAACTCAGGCAAGATGCAGCTGTCATTGTAAGGTGTATGTGTGATTCTGCAGTAAACCAGTATGGTCCAAATTATAAAATGCAGCCTCATTAGTGTGGTATGTGTTTACAGCAATCACCATGAGTATGCAAAATGAGTGTGTATGAGCGTGATGTGAACAGGCTTATTTTTTTAAGCTGTATGCGCGTTTCATGAACTAACCGATTTATATATTGTCAGACATACAAGATGTTTAAATGCTTTATTTACTTGTGGTAAATCATTATGTTTTCATTATGAATTCAGTCTCTCCTATTTCAAGTAATGTAACAACTAGCTATGGCCTGTGCAAGCAATGAACATTACGAATTCAGTCCCTCCTATTTCAAGTAATGTAACAACTGGCTATGGCCTGTGCGTGCAATGAACACAGTGCAGGGGCATGTAACAAACTAGATTGCAGCTTCTGATACTTTAAGAACAGCACTACTCCTCAAAGCTGACAGAACTCTAAACCATTTTTCTGTCTTCAACAGAATATATTTAGCATTAACAGTTTGTGTAAACTGCACAGATGTACAAGCATAATGTGTATATGCTGAAACACAAGAAGGCCATATATGTAAACTCGTGTGAGGCAAGTGTTTATGTATATTTACCTTTCCTACTTTTAGGAATGTTGAACAATGATAGAAATGGAATTTTTTTCCTGTGGTGAGAAAGCCCAACATCATCTGCTACCACAGTAAACACACACAGATACTTTAAACATCGTCACACTGAGTAGGCACCTAAGGCCATCTCACGGCAGGATGAAGCCCAGACAGATTGGTTTGTTTTTTCAAAATACATTACCAATGGCATTACTATCTATAGCCTATCGATTTCAGCCCAAAGTTGTGTCCCCTACACAACTGGGGAGGAGACACCGGGGATCCAGACATAGGGGCCCTGGGTGGCCTCCCCTTACTACCCTATCCCGGCAAGCATTGGGCGAACTCCTGTCAGTTTCACTCTTAGCTCGACCGTGGACGGTCAGGTTTTTGCCTTGCTACGTTTTTTGACCGGTGTCTTCTGTGGTTTTACTACAAACGTTTGGCTTTTTGCCTTGGATTAGACTCCGCCTTGGACTCAGTGTACTTCGTTGGTGTGTTCTACAATTCAACGTTTTACTGTGTGTGGACTTATCGCCGACCGGTTCCGACCGGTTTGACTTTCAGTGAACTTCGTCCTTGGCTGCGGCCTTGGGTTTCAGCTTGTGACTTTACTCACGTGGCTTTGTGCCTTGTGGTGTGAGTTCGGCGCTTGAGTGTGTTCCTTCCTGCGGACAATGTGCAACGAACGCAATGGAGGCTTCTGTTTGAAGGCTTGCCTCCTTTTGTGAGGATATTCTGTGGCCCTCGGACGCCCTCATCGTCTGCCGGCCGTGCTCAGACTACTCTTCCGACAGTATGTGTGACGTGTGTGCTGACGGGAGTGAGGACCGGTGGTCTCAGATGTGGGATTTCTACAGCGTGTCCTTCCTTCCTGGTCTCGACAGTCTCCCCGGACTTCTCCGCAGGATGGCGTCGCTCAGTCGGCTCCTCGGGCCCCACTTCGCTCCGGCGTCCGGGCCTTTCGGCCCGCAGGTAAGTCCCTTCTTTTACCGTAACCACGCAGGAACTTCCTCCCCGCTCCGGGTCTTCTGAGCAGGGCAGGCGAGTATCAGAGTCGTGCTCCCCACGCTTGCGTGGCTGGAGCTCCATTATTTTGCCCCCCCCCCCCCCTCCATTTCACCTGAGCGGGTCGGGCGAGCTGAGCGTTCATCCACGCCCCCCTGCTCCGTTTCTCCCGAGCGGGCCTGGCGTGACTTGCGCAAACGTACTTAAAAAAAAAGCGAAAAGAAGTAGGCTCTCCCTCACGCTCCGCGGCTTCCACGCATGACCAGAGGCCTGTAGAGGTTTTGCCCACTCGCTCTGATTCGTCCGAGCGGGCCCGGTTACCTACGTTTATGTACCCCCACCCACCCACCCCTGTTTCGACCAGGCGGGCCCGGTGTGACTCTGACACGAGACCCCCTCGCTCCGAGGCTTCGGAGAGGGGGCCGCATGTCCCATTTTGATCCTCTCCCCGCTCCGATTTTTGGAGCGGGCCTGGAAAGACACGTTGCCGTCCCCCCACCCCACCCCTGCGACCAGGTGGGCCCGGTGTGACCTTGTCACGCGTCCCCCACGCTCCGAGGCTTCGGAGCGGAGGTCGCGCGCCCCAATTTTGTCCCCTCCCCGCTCCGCCTTTCCTGAGCGGGCTTGGCGTGACACTTTTCTGTACCCCCCCACCCCGATCTTTCCAGGCGGGCCCGGTGACTCAGACAATTACTCACAGGTGCGGTTTCACGCGCCCCAATTTTGTCCCCTCCCCGCTTTTCCTGAGCGGGCTTGGCGTGGCACTTTTCTGTTCCCCCCCCCCCCCCTCCCCGATCTTTCCAGGCGGGCCCAGTGTGACTCAAGACATTTACTCACATGTGCGGTTTCGCGCGCCCCAATTTTGTCCCCTCCCCGCTCCGTTTTTCCTGAGCGGGCTTGGCGTGACACTTTTCTGTCTCCCCCCCCCCCCCCCCCCCCGAACTTTCCAGGCGGGCCCGGTGTGACTCAGACATTTACTCACAGGTGTGGATTCATGGCGAGCAGGTTCGGGGTGCCAGGGTTCCCCTACCGCCTCCCCTCTTACGTTCGGAGCGCGGTCCCCGGCTCTCGCGTTCCCCTCGTCGTCCGTGGGCTGTTCCCGTCATTAGTAGCCCCCCCCCCCCCCCTCGCACTTCGGCGAGTTGGGGGCATACAGAGCCTAACTTCGACTTTGGCCGTGGTTGGCCGCGGTCCCTCCTTCCTCGTGAGCGGGCTTCGCGGGCGACTCCGCCTATCCTTCATGCTCGCCAGTCGCCTTTGGCGGTCCCGCGCTCTCGGAGCCGGTTGCCCCTCCTTGCGGCTTTGCTTGATAGGCGGACAGTGGAGGTAGACCCTGACATATTAAGCCTGCATCCAGCGGATTCGTCTTCAGCCATCTTCTTGCGGGATTCGCCCTCTGGCTTTCCCGCCTGCTTCTCAGCTGTTTCGTCGGCCTCCTCCTCGTCTAGGATTTCGGCCCTTCGCTCAGCTCACAGACGGTTCGTGCTTTGGCAGAGGCTTCCCGTCTGATCGTCAACTTCCTCCCTCCTGACTTATGTCCACCTTCGCCTCCTCTGAAGAGACAGGCCAGAGTTGATGCACAGCGGCAGGCTAAGGTCGCAAGTCTCTCCCTCAGCCACACGGTTTCCGGGATCTTGTCGATGCTTTCTCGGCCCGGCTTCGCCATGACTCCTTCGGCGGCGAGGAATTTTTTTCGCAGATACGCATTGGCCTGCGGGGATTTTATGTCGTTTCACCAGGCTTGGTACGCTGGACTCTCTCAAGCCTTCACCATCCCTGTTCCTTTGGTGGATGCAGCAGCCGTCAACCAGGCGGGTGGGCTCCGGCTAGTCCAGAATTATTGGCCTCGCCCTCTTGACAGATTCGCTTCCTTAGTTTGGAATTGGCGACGCAAGCGGTTCTACATTACCTGGAGGACTCTTGGGACCTGGAAGCCTTGTCCCCGCTTTGGCGCGGCGGCAGACCATGACGTACATTCCTTTTTGGTTGCTGCTAACAGGGCCGTCTGCCATTCCTCAACCAACCCTATGGCGGCGGCCGCCTACTGTGACCTTGGGTCGCGTGTTTCGCTCCTATGGCTCTGCACGGAACTCCCCTAGACGGTGAAGACGCAGCTCCGCCAGGCTCCACTCAGCGGTTCCCTCTTTTTGGTGAGTCGTGGCAGACTGTAAAGGATCTACCAAGGACGTGTGGCCCCGTCCTGCCTCCACCCCCCCCCCCCCCCTGCGCCTCGCTTCGCTCGGGTCAGCCGACTTTACCCCTTCTCCGCCCCCGCCGACAGTTCTGGGGTCTCCAGTCGGCGGGCGGCTGGCCTTCTACAGAGATTGCTGTTCCCAGACAACCCTTGGATCATCTAAAAAAATCGACCAATCTCAGGCAGTAGCTTTGTGTCGAGAATTCACGTCTTTACTCGACAAAGCGGCGACAGAAGTGGTTTCTCGTCAAGACTCGCAGGCGTTCTACAACCGCCTCTTTCGCGTTCCCAAGCCTGGGGGCAGGGGCGGCCAGTCTTTGACTTGTCGGCGCTAAACCAGTTCTTTTCACCGCCTCACTTTCGGATGAAGACAGCCAGGTCTCTCCGCGCAGCCATCCGACCGATGGACTTTGCGATCAGCATCATTCTGTCAGACGCTTTTCTCCACGTTCCGATTCATCCGTCGTCTCGCCGGTATCGCCGATTTGCTTTTGCTGGGGTCGTTTACCTGTTCCGAGCCCTTCCCTTCGGCCTCAACATCAGTCCTTGGGTCTTCTTCACGAGGCTCCTCGACGCGGTGATGGCCCTTTTCCAACAGAGGTCGCTGAGTCCGGCCTCCAACTACCTAGACGACTTACTTTTGTGCAACCTGATCGCCTCGGCGCTTGAGGAGGACAGCGACGTCCTCCTTTCTTTCTTGCGCCGACTTGGGTTCCTCATCAACCCGGGCTAATTGGATCTCTCTCCTTCTCGCCGGTTCCTGCGTTTGGGGATGGAATTCTTGACCGACCTCAACTTAGTCTGCCTGCTTTTGGCGCGGCGGCAAATGTTTGCCGGATTCACGCTTCTTCTTGGACGTAGGGGTCTCCTTATCGGCCAGGGGCTGGCTTCAGCTTCAGGGATTACTCAGCGCGACAGCAGACTTGTAACCCCTCGGCAGGCCTTATGCCCACCCCGCTGCAGCTACTCCTTCTCCTCCTCTGGCGTCCCTCGTCAGGCACCCTGACGGATCTGGTCCCAGTTCCCCGCTGTCCCGACCACACCTCCAGAGGTGTACGGACCTCACGTGGTTGGCGACGGGCGTGTCTCTACACTCCCCTCTGCTCCGGTGGTTTCTCTGCACCGATGCGAGCCAGTCGGGCTGGGGCGCTCGCCTGTTACCGGACTTTGTCTCGGCCCTGGGACCTTGCGGACAAGCACAGCATCTGGCTAGAGATGAAGGCGGTGTGGATGGCTCTCGAATTCTGGCAGGGAACACTTACCGGCCAAGAGGTCCTAGTTCTCTCGGACAAAACGGCGGTGGTGACCTACATACAGAACCAGGGGGGGCACGCGCTCGCCCTCCCTGTGCATCCTCCTTTACCACCTCCTTCTCTGGTGCAGGGACCGGGGCATTACTCTTCGAGCCCGCGACTTTCCCGGCCACCTAAACGTGATCGCAGACGCCCTGTCCCGCCGCGGAGAGATGCTCCACACAGAATGGTCCCGGCGCCCAGACATCTTTCGCCTGATAAGCTCGCGATGGGAGATGCCTCTAGTCGACCTGTTTGCCACCAGTTGGAACTACCAGCTTCCGGTGTACATCTCCCCATTTCCGGACCCGCTCGCCTGGGCGGTGGTCGCGCTCTTCTTCCCTGGGACAGACTGGTCACTTATGCCTTCCCCCTGTCTGGGCTGGTACCGAAGATCCTGCAGAAAACTTCTGGGATGCTCCGCGGTTCTCGTCCTGGTGGCCCCCTTCAATTGGACCAAGAGCTGGACCTCGGACTTACTCGCGCCAGCCCTAGAGCTCCCTGCTCCGCACACGATGCTCTAGCAGGCCCGCCAGGCTCTCTTCTACCCTTGCCCAGAGCCCCTCCTCCTACACGCCTGGAGGTTGTCTGGCAAGCCCTCGCTGCTAGAGGTTTCTCGGAGGCGGCGATTGCAGCAGCCCGCAGACTGTCTACATGGAAGGCGTACGAAGGCAAGTGAAGGGTCTTCAGTCCTGGTGCGCCACCCTGCAGCTACCCCCCACGAGTCTAACTTCCCCCCTACTAGCGGAATTCTTCCTGCAGTTCTTCAACGATCAAGGCTTAGCCTCTGTTACCATCAAGGGTTACCGCGCCAGGATCGCGGATACTTACCGCCGCCTGGGCCTTCCGGATCCAGGCCCTTGCAATGACCTTTCGGACCTGTTGGCTCACTGGAGCTCCGACGTCTGATCTCCCGTTCCCTTTTACCTCTGTGGGACCTTGCCTGGGTACTGACTTGGCTAAATATGGACCGCTTCGAACCCCTGCCTTTGCCACGGTTCTCTGACCTGACCCGGAAAACATGTTTTCTTCTGGCTCTCGCCATAGCGTACCGCGTGAGCGAGCTTCACGTGCTCTCGGTACGACCCGCCTGTCTGCAGTTTCGTTCCGACGGCTTTGCGCAGCTTCTCGCCGACCTGTCCTTTCTGGCCAAGAACCGCCTTCCCTCGGCTGCGCCCCAGATGCTGACCGTACGTCCGCTCAGAGGGACGGACCTAGCCCGCGAGTTGCGTCAACAGGACCCGGCTCGGGCTTCGGTGGGTGATTCGGTCGGCCTAACAGGAACTCTCCCCTGACGGGAATAGACCTTTGCAGATCCGGGCACATAAAGGGAGAGCAGCAGCCACCAGCGTGGTCCTGGACCGCAACTGCTCGGTTAAGGACATTTTTACAGCAGTCGGCTGGCGTGCAGACTCCACCTTCGCCCTCTTCTTCCTCCGAGACCTATCCGGCCAGTGTGACTCCCTGGTCCAGGTGGGCGACTTCTCCACGGCCCAGCACTCCCTCCTTGCGCCACTGGCGCCTTAGGCACGTCCTAGTTGAAATCGTCGGGAGTGCTCCTGCGTGGGCCAGCAGGGGGATTAAGTTCTGGGGTTAGGGTCGGCACCCTCCTCCTCTTCGTTATTCTTCCATATAGTAATGCCATCGGTAATGTATTTTGAAAAAAACAAATGAATTTTTTTTCTAAAATGTATTTTTTAAAAAAATACTTACCGATGGCATTACTCGGACAGCCCTCCCTCCTGCCCCGCTTGCCTCTTTTTGGCTAAGTGTGAAACTGACAGGAGTTCGCCCTATGCTTGCCGCCATAGGGTAGTAAGGGGAGGCCACCCGGGGCCCCTATGTCTGGATCCCCGGTGTCTCCTCCCCAGGGGCCGCTTGCATAGCGATGAAGTAAGTCCTTACTTTCGAAGTTATGGGCTACTCAAGAAGTAAACGCCTCGTTTCCGCTTGCATGGGTCGGAAGTAACGCTTACTTCGGAGGTTACCGAGGAAGTAACTTGGGCGTGATTTACTACAGGGGGAGCCCATGAGTACCGTGCTTACGTCGGAAGTTACCATGTGTAAAGATATGTTTTAGAGGTTTTGTATGGGTAATTCAAGGTGCTATTGTTATTGTATCACAAACAACGCTCGTGTGATTCAGTTTTCTTAGGTTTAAAACTTGCTTTAGGTTTAAAAAAATATAAAAAATTTTAAAAAATATTTTATTAAAAAAAACAAAAACGTTTAGGTGTTCTGCAAATTGTACAGAAACAGTCCGCTCAGTCTCGTATTTCAGTGAGCAAAACAGCGATTTCACTTTCAAGCGGTAGCGTGGACCACAGCCGGCCTAGCCGGGGCATCTTGACCCTGTTCTTTCCCTGCCGCAGCGCGCGCGTAGTTTTCATACACAGGGACGCCGGGATGTAAATACACGCATGCGCAGAAGTACGATTGACCTCAAATTAAACGTCCTTCACCCATTACTTTACAAGTAATTACTACGGCGCGGATTTCGCTTCATGCAAGGCAAGGAGCCTGCCGCGAAACTTCTGAAGTAGTAACTCTCAAAGTAGGCGCTTACTTCCGAAGTTATGAACTACATCGCTATGCAAGCGGGCCCAGTTGGGCTGAAATCGATAGGCTATAGAGTGTATTCCATATAGTAATGCCATCGGTAAGTATTTTTCAAAAAAATACATTTTAGAAAAAAAATTCATTTTCACCAGTGAGTCACACTCTGACAAAGTGCAACTACATTTAAGTTAGGAACCTATGGTTGTGAGTATACACCCCGACAAATATTGCCAATTACTGTACCAACATTCTGCTTACATCTACCATATATTCTGTCTGAATACCAGTTGTCTTCGTGAAGCGTATACAGTGGAAAACAAACAGGCACTGGGATGCTTCAATAGCGCATCATTGTGTCTACATGAGGTAACGTTGATTCACAATATCTAATCCACCTGGGTTTGCTTGGTGATCATAGCAATTTAGAATGTTGTTAAAATGGTTTACTGTCACCAAACAGTTGTGACATTAGTGCTTATTAACAAACTGGATGAAATAAGTGTGCAGGCTGAGTACAAGTAATATTCACTAAGCATGCAAAACTAAAGCATCAGGGTGCAGGTCATAATACACACAGTTTCTGGAAAGTTTGCATGTTTGCACTGCATAAAGGTTTTATCGTGTGAAAAACATCATAAGCCAACGATTTCAGGTGACATGTTAGAGCTGTGTATGATGGGGAAAAAACGGCACAT
This sequence comes from Semisulcospira habei, assembly GCA_036245525.1. Lineage (NCBI taxonomy): Eukaryota > Metazoa > Mollusca > Gastropoda > Semisulcospiridae > Semisulcospira > Semisulcospira habei. The sequence continues at coordinate 58,628,755 of BTPG01000008.1, read as the reverse complement.
TGCTGAAACTTGTTTTTGCGGTTTTCTCAAAATTGTAATTTTGGGGGGTGGTACATACTGAGGAAACAAATATTTGAAAATGTACTGGTCAGATGATAGTGAAATATTACACGCAAGTTAATAAATGGGTTTATTATGGAATGTCAGAGCCAATTGTTTAATTTCAGCTTAGTTTGGGAGCTACGAATAGCTTCCTTTGGCTAACATACTAAAAAAATGACCAAAACCAGAACATTCATATAAAAAAAAAAAAATCTTCAAAACCAGGTAAAATATTCAATATCGCCACTGACATTCCATAATGATGATATCAGTTGATATATTGACCAAATTTGGCTTTTCAGAAGCATCAACGGTAGCCAAACTTTGTTTCCTTAGCAACCAGGTGTAACGGTCATGTTCGTTGCCATGGCAACGGTGAGCATACCTGACTAAATGAGCAACGTGGAGTGTTCAGGACAGACAAATACTGATTCTAATGATATACAATAAGACATATGTCCATAAACAAAAAAGAAATTGCGTCGAGGTGTCCTAGCTCGCCTTAAGAGATAGATCAACCATTTTAGTTCAAGGGTGGTGCCAGAATAGCTTGGCGCCTGAGGCGCCAAGCTATTCTGGCACCATCCTTGAACTATCAGTCAAATTTATTTCAAGCAATGGGTTATCAGGAAGAACAGGTTTAAAAAAAACTGGTTGGCTAGCTGCACCTAAATAAAAATACACTAGTGCTTGAAACACTGAAGCAGAACAGAACTGGGTCACTCTCCTGAAAACTGCTCACAACTGTGACATGGGGATCAAAAATGACAGTGCTAGTATTTTTTTTCCTGTCAACTGCCCCCACTATTCCTCATTACAGTTTAGAAAACTCGCGTGCAGTTTACAGTCTGTGAACAGCAAATTGTAGAAATATCTCGGAAGATGATAGCAGCTGAATAAACTTGCTTATGCATGAATCACGCCTCGCACAACACGCTGATCCGGGGGTTCACACCACGCAGTACACGTACGATCGATCAACCAGAAACAATGGAGGCACCCAAAATAGCTTGCGGATCGCACAGCCCCACTGTGGTGTGTATATATTCATCCGCGGAAGTAGGGCAAAATCGTTATTCATCTGTGAAAGAGTTCTCGAAGTATACCCACACGTAACGCAATTCTGATCACACCAGACGGGTTTCTTACCATTGTCTTCATAGACAAGCTTCATTTGTTCTTTATTTCACCAGGGCTAAGTTGTAAAGGTTAAAAAATAGACCCTACTTTCGTATGTGTTGGTACATGTTTCTACACAGCATGTTGTTGTACAACGCAGCGTTGAGGGAAGTGCTTGTTGTGTTTACACCAAGTGTTACGTGTGGGACAGCAATTTTACTGATGTATCGTCACACAAAAGCCTCATTCTGTCAAATTCAACCTCAATCTACTGTACAGAAATATCAATTATCTTCACTATTCTGGGGCTTAAAATATTAATTCTGAGCAAGTGCAGTGCTTTGTGGTAGGTTCTTTAAGACCACCGTAGCCATGTCACACACCAAGGTGCCGGAAAACAGACCAATCAGGGAAAACGCGCTTTAAAAAGATAGTGTTAAATGTACAAACAGTCAGTACATTACCCTAATTAGTTTATTCATAGTAAAGTCAAACAGTAGCAAAACTGTAGTGAAAAATACAACAGCGTTGATTCTTGTTTTTGAAGAACATGCACTGCAGCTGAGCAGTTTTCAGAAGAGTGACCCAACTGGCAAATCCAGAAAGACCCTTCAGACATCAGCAAATGTGAAAAAGAAAGTCCAACCTACCCTCATTGTTAACACCTGCCACATTGACCTTGCCACTGAAATCGTCCACAGTGACTACATGGCGAGAGTCAGGGGAGACATAGGGCTTGCCAGCCAGCACAGCAGTAGAGACCACGGCATCAGTAATGTAGTCCATGACTAGTTGCAGTGTCTGGTGATTGAGGGGGGACACACACTGAACCACAATGTGACCTCCTGCAGACAGAAGAAATTACGGTTCATTTCATTCTTGATGAAAAGCTACAGCCATTCATTTCCATCTGCAAGAGGCACAGATTCTCATGAGCTGCTTCAGGCTGAATTATGGTGGCTCCCTGGAAAATCCTTCAGCATTGTATTTGCAACTCACACTCACATTTGAAATGCATTATTGCATGTCAACCTGATGCAGAGCCCTTCTTATCAGCTTTAGTCGATCCATGAGCCCAAACATCCCATTTTGAGAGACCACCCTAAGAAGAAATCGCCTGTCATCAAAGGCCATCATTCAGGTGACTGTAGCCACCTGAATGATGGCCTTTATTTAACCCTTAACAGCTTCCTTTGAGAGAGCAGCTCAAGACCATCCCCCCCCCCCCTTCCAAACAAGGTGGCTGCTAAAAAAAACACTCCACTGAAGTATATTCAGATCTACAATTGTACCAGTTATTTGACAGTCAACACCTTCGTAACATAAAAAGCCAACTCCTTAACCCTCTTAACTCCACGGCCGCATTTCCAAAATTTTGGAGGCATTGTCTAACAACTATGCACCAGTTGTAGGAGACGGATTGATCATGATAATTCAAGGGTAGTGCCAGATGAGCTTGGCACCTTCAGGTGCCAAACTCATCTGGCACTACCCTTGAAATATCATGATCAATCCACCTCCTGCTGCAGAGTCCCAGGGATAAATGGGTTAAAGGTTGGGTTCCCCACAATCATAAGACAATCTCTGCTCAGAGGTGCATTTATTAATTTTCTTATTTTGTTCTTTTATATCTTACCAATGGGAACAAATGCCAGTGACTGTGGCACACAGTCATATGTAGTGAGGTCGACAGTCTTAGTGTAGCGCATGTTGTCAAGATCAATCTTGGTCAGGCCGCGCTGCCCATTGTGAGTCACATAGCCATAGTCAAATGCATGGCGCAGGTCATTCGGTTTTGCAATGAACAGGTCCTGAATCTGTACAATAATTTTTTTTTAATGTAGACGGTTCAAAGTTTCACCACTAAGACCAAAATGTGCTGTGGAAAGATGTTATATGTACATTACTAGTGGTGAGAAGCAAGTAATATGTCGAATTCAACTAAAGTTTTTGTTTCCAAATTTAGATGAATGGCTATGTAAATAACAATTTTTTTTTAACTTCTTGGCTGTCGGTAGAGCTTTTCGTCTAAATGATTTCTGCTGGAATCATCGTGACACAAAGTTACTGACAGCCAAAGGGTTGAAATTGTCTGTTAACAATGCCATTGTTGCAAGGAATCAAACCCACAACAAACAAGAAAAAGCCATTATGGCTCACGTGTATGACCTATTTACATGTGACCTTTGTGACAATAAGTAAAAAAGGGCTGGCTTCTGCACCAGCAAAATCCACGTTTCCTCAAAATGTAAGTATTTTTCACACATCTGTCAACCCTCCGTGACCCTTGACCTTTGCGGTGAGTCGACTAAATTAGTATGCATAGGAAGGTTTTATCATCAGCTACCTTTGTGCCAAATTTAATTGAAAAAATTGCAAAGACGTTGGTAATACCTACAATTTTATCAAAATTGGGATTTTACACACACTTGTTGGCCTCTTGTGACCCTTGACCTTTCCGAGGGCTCATCCAAATTAGTATGCATAGATAGGTCTTACCATCAGGTATCTCTGTACCAAATTTGGCTTTGAAGTTGTGAATAGTATTTGAAAAAAAACATTTTTTGTCAAAATATGGCTATTCTGGACCTATTTCCCAAGCTCTTGTGTCTTGTGCCCTTTGACCTTTCTGAGGGATCAACCAAATTAGCATGCATAGAAAAGTCTTCCCATCAGGTATCTTTGTACCAAGTTTGAGTTTGAAGCTGTGAATAGTATTTGAGAAAAAATAAATAATGTCAAAATATAGTAATAAGAATAATAATAAAGGTATTTATAATGCGCTTATCTTATAATAATCATAGAAGTACCCAACGGAGAAAGAAACACGCTTAGAAAAGACGGGTACAACACAATTTATTAATATTTCGGGTAAATACCCTTTGTCAAAATAGACAAACAAACAGAGAGATTAGCTGCTACTTATCTTCATTGGCAGAAGGAATGTGGCAACTGAAGGAGGTGACGTAAAATAAAAGAAAAGGAAGAACAAAATTCTTACTGAATTTGATTATTTGCTTTGTTTTCATGACTTATTACTTATTGTGTACCGTGCTAAATGCTGGGGTTTTTTTCTCGGGGTCCTCCCGTTTTTCCCCGAGGTAGTCCTCAACTTGAAGGTGATATAAAGTTTGCCTTCGGGTTGGTGTTTAGCAGGCTTTGTGTATTAGACTCAGCCTACTTCGTGCCCAAGGGTACTCCCTGTTCGTTCTCTCTCTCTTTCTCTCTCTCCGTCTCGCTCTCTTTCTCTCTCTCCGTCTCGCTCTCTCTCTCTTTCTCTGGCCTCATCTACACGCCTTTTCTTTCGCTCGCTCCTGCACGTACTTGCACACACTCTTGTCTCTCGTGTTCAGGTTCTTTCCGAGTCTCTCTATTACGATTTTTCGTTGACGTCATTTTTACTTTTTCCGCACTTTTGTTCTTCCTTTTATTTTATTTTACGTCACCTCCTTCAGTTGCCACATTCCTTCTGCCAATGAAGATAAGCAGCGGCTAATCTCTCTGTTTGTTTGTCTATTTTGACAAAGGGTATTTACCCGAAATATTAATAAATTGTGTTGTACCCGTCTTTTCTAAGCGTGTTTCTTACTCCGTTGGGTACTTCTTTGCATATTACATGCTTGGCAGTCACCTTTTTGGTCTGGATTGAATATTTTATATAATAATCATAACTCTAAGCGCGCACTCACAACTCACGCACGCATGTGCACGCTTTTAACAATGACTCACATGTGGTAGAGTCTGATTTTGATGTGTACAAGTTGTGTATCAGAGAGAGAGAGAGAGAGAGAGAGAGTTTGCCTTAGTAACTTGTAGTAGGTAATGTCCCTTGGTTTCACCAGCTGGTCAGCTTGTAACCTTGACCTTTGAATTTAACTTTTTTGAACTCTTTTAGCTTAGGCTGGAAACTTCCAGGTGTGTTTGTGTGCTGCACGTGAGCAGTGTTCACACAAACCGGTTCAGCTATTTACCATTTAACCGTGTGTCATTTTTACCTTGGCTGTTGAAGGAGCAACATCTATTGTCTTGCTCTGTATGTCTACATTTTCTGTATCAGTCTTGATGTTGGAGAACCATATTTTCTGTAAGTACAATTATTTGATATTTTGCTGTACTTGTGTATTTGAAACTAAGCTATGTTGGTTTCACTCTTCTTTTTATTGTAAGATCGGGTTTTGCTGATCATTTTGGGGTTTTGTGGAAGCATGTGACTTACCTGTAATTTACCTGAGCTTGATGTATCAGTATAGTTTTAGGGTAGTGGTTTTTGGTTATTGTCAGCTTCCGTAATTGATCAAACCATGTATTGTAGCTGAAATTAGTTGGTTACTACTTTCCAATCTTTTACACTTGTGCCATGTTGAAGATGGTGAACATTGTTTTCATGGAGTTACATGTTTTAGTGAGTATGATGTACATCTGTTCTACTCATGACTGGTAGTCTGCAACTGTTAGTTTTGATTGCATTGTTTCTGTTGCAGGACAAGAATTATCGTTATTGTTACTTTTCCTACGTGTCCTAATAAAAAGCCGAGAAAGCAGAACCCACCCCAGCGTTGCCTTTCATCAATTTAGGGAGACAACTGCTACAAATACATTATGACAGTCAGCTGGGGTTGGGGTGTGTGGTGGCGTTAGAGTGCTAGAACTGTTGAAAGAGGTGAGTTTTGAGAGCGGACTGGAAGGAGGAGGGAGAGGGTTTCTGACGGAGAGAGAGTGGGAGAGTGTTCCAGGGATGGACCGCAGACAGAGATGGAGCGGGGGGCCGAAAGTGCTGAGTTTGGTGCGGGGGATGTGGAGGCGGAGAGGGTCGGAGGCAGAGCGGAGAGAGCGGGAAGGAGTGTAGGGGTGAAGTAAGTTGGAGAGATTGCTACAAATCCCTCAACAACCACGCTCCCGCCAGAGAGACATAATCTTGTATTGAATGCGTTGGGAGATGGGGAGCCAGTGAAGAAATTTGAGCAGGGGAGTGATATATAGCTATTTTGTTAACTATTTCCTGATCCCCTGTGACCTTGACCTTTGTCAGAGGTCACTCATATTGGTATGTTTAGAAAGGTCTTGCCACAAAGTATCCTTTGGCCAAGTTTATTCAAGCCACAGTTTTCAGTCTCAGAGAAAATGCCAACGTTAAAGTTTACCATAGACGATGGCTGATGGATGGACGACCACTGGCCCAAAACATAGACTCATTTTTGCTTTGCATGTGAGCCAAAAATAAGTGTCTGTTCTTGGCCACCAAGTAGGAGGTAGGCCAAAAATGTATTTTTCTCTAAAATGTATTTTTTCGAAAAATACTTACCGATGGCATGACTAATAGGAAGGTACACTTAGCTTACCAATTTCAGCCTAAGCATCCATTGTGTACACTACACAACCAGGGAGGCGACTCCAGGGAGTCGTTACCATGAAACCCTGAGTGGCCTCCCTTCCCTCCCTATCCGATCACGTGTTCAGGAGTCTCCCGCCAGTCTTTTGCCTTAGCTCAATAGGGGCAAGCGGGGCAGGAGGGAGGGACCTCCGAGTCATGCCATCGGTCAGTATTTTTTGAATAAATACATTTTAGAAAAAAAAACATTTGTTTTCTCACAACTCTTACCGATGGCATGACTAATAGGAAGAACAGCGAATAGGAGGAGGGTGCCGCCTATAATACAATACCCCCAAGCGAAAAATCGCAAGGAAAAACTGCACTCCCTGTGCATTAGGTGATCGAGGTGCGCCCACTCCTGACGATTTCAACTAGGCGCACCTATGGCGCCTGTGGTGCCCTGAGGGAGTGCTGTGCCGCCAAGATGTCCCCCACCAGGACCAGGTTGTCACGCTAGCCGGATAGGTCCCTCAGGTAGAAGCGGGTGAAGGTGGATTCAGCCCGCCAGCCCACGGCCGCCACAATATCGTGCACTGCGCAGCTTCGGTCGAATGCGATGCTTGTTGCCACTGCCCTGACTTTGTGTGCCTGTATGCACATCGTCTTTGCTCTCTCTGGGGAGATTTCTGAGTATGCTTACAGGATGACCCAGCGTAGCCAGGATGAGATCGTCTGAGCGGAGATATCACGTCTGCCCGGGGCCAAGGGCAGGAAAAGGCGGGCACGCCCTGGTGTGAATGGCTTCGTTCTGCGCAGGTAAATTTGCAGCGCTCGGACTGGGTCCTGCTGACGGGATTCCCGGGACTGGTCCGTACGTCTGAGGGGGCATATCATTATGACCAGGGGCGCGGCTGCGGGTGGGCGATTCTTGGCCAAGAAGGACTGGTCGGTGAGGAGCTGCACCGAACCATCGGCCCTGAACTGCAGATAGGCGGGGTGCACTGAGAGCGCATGTAACTCGCTCACCCGGGATGCTGTGGCGAGTGCCAACAGGAAGCACGCTTTCCTGGTTAGGTCGCTGAACCATGCGGGCGCAGATGAGCTGGAAGATGTCTGGGCGGAGAGACCACTCCGTGTGGAGAAGCTGGCCACGCTGCGAGAGGGAGTCCGCAAGGACATTTAGGTGGCCCGGTATGTGTCGCGCTTGAAGAGCGATGCCACGATCCCTGCACCACAGGAGGATCTGGTACAGGAGCATGCAGAGAGAGGGCGAGCGCGTCGTAGGCGACTACCGTGGCGTTGTCAGAGAGAACCAGGACGGTTTGGTGATGGAGACGAGTCTCCCAGGCGACGAGGGCAAGCCACACGGCCTTCATCTCCAGCCAGTTGATGTGTCTGCCGACGTGATCTTGTGGCCAGCTGCCCGTGCCTGTGACGAACTCTGGTAGCAGGTGTGCTCCCAGCCAGCTAGGCTCGCATCCGTGCAGATGGGGAGTAGAGGCGAGGGGGAGATGAGGGGAAATGAGATCTGGAGGCCCTCTGAGATGGTGGAAAGGACTCAAAGGTCGCCTGGCAGCAGCAAGCACCACGCGTCGCTGTGCTGAGCTAGCCTCCCGTCGACTGGAGACCCTGCAGAGAGTGGCGGGGACAGGAGCATGGGGGGCATCAGGGTGGGGGGGGGGGTCAGAGGGCCCTCCCGCGACCGGTTTTCTGGGCGAGCTTGGGCCAGGAGGGGGTCGGGGCTGGGAAGGAGCGGGAGCGGTCGGCAGCTGGGGTACAAAAGGAAAAGTGGGCGCCCATAGAGTAGGGGTGAGCGGCAGGTCTAGCGGTCCACAGAGCGCGACCCACGGCCTTGTGGGCAGCCTGAATGCGAGCTGGAGCGGAGCTGGTAAGCCAGATATCCTTGGACACGTCTTTGACCGATTGCCAGGTGGGTCCAAAGAGCCACACACCCCTGAGCGGAGCCTGGCGGAGCTGTGTCTTCACCGACGCGGGGAGGTCGGAGCAACCACGGAGGATGACGTCTCGGCCCATCAGGTCGCAGTTAGCCGTGGTGGCCATGGCGTTCACGGAGGTATGGTACGCAGCCCAGTTGGCAGCCACCGCTAAGGTGAGGATGTCTCCCAACAGCACTGAAATAGAGGGGTGCCAGGCATCCTCCACGCGTCTCACCATGGCCTGCGTCGCCAGGTCCAAGAAGCCATCACAGGCCAGAACGTTGTGGATGAGGATCGCCGTCTTGTGCAGTCCTCGCGGCATCCTGAGCTGCAGGGACCTGCAGCCGCCCGCCTGTAATTCTGCCGCGACATCCACTGCTGGAAGGGGGCAGACGAAGGCTTGAGAATGTCCGGCGTACCAGCGCTGGCGAAAGGAGATATCAAACCCCTCCGGCCACTTGGAGTCCGCGAAGAAGCTGGAGTCTCCGAAGGAGCCCTGCTGTAGGTGCGCCAAAAAGGCCTCCACGAGATCCCGAAACCCTGGGGGCTGGGGGAGGGACCTGAACCTCTTGGCCTGTCTGGGGGCATCCACAAACGCAGAGGCTTTCCTCTCAAGAGGGGGAGACAGGGGGCAGGCGTCCGGAGGAAGAATGGACGAAATCAACTGTGCAGCTTCGTCTAAGGAGCGCAGAGTCTCCATGCTCAGGGCTATGCAGGCAGCATGGGCCGAGGGGCTGCCAGAGGACCGCGAGCCCGGGGTCGCAGACCGACGATCATCCAAGAGCAGGGCCGAGACAGAATCCTTTGGCAGTAGACTCAGGGCCTTGTCATCGTCGAGAGAAGCCGACCGCCGGGAGGGAAGCTGCGTCCCGTCCAAGGAGTGGGTACTGCCGTAGGGTTGCCTGCGCACGTCATGGGAGCAGGCTTGGGAGGTGAGGACGTCCCTTGCAGCACGCCGCTGACGCTCGGCGTTTGAGGGGGAAAAAGGGTGGCTCACCTGAGGGCTCCTCCGAAGAGGCGGGAGGCTGGGAACCGAAGGGGAACACTCCCTCGAGGACCGTCCGCCTAAAAGATCGCAGCGGTGGGGGGACGACCGTGTTGGTGTGGCTCTGCCCGCCGGGTCCTGGAGCGCGCGTCTGCACAAGGGGAGGAGTCCCAAGAACGTTCCCGCACTGACGTAGACGAGCGGTGATGCTTGTGTGGGGAAGCACGCTGGGGGGGGGGGGGGGGGGTGGAGGGGGCGAGAAGCCATCCGTTTCCTCAGGGCGGTAATACTGGCAGAGCGAGAGCACAAAGACGTGTGGGATTGAGGACTGTGCTTCCTGCTGCACCACGCTGCACCGACCGGTCCCGTGGCTCCAGTGAAAGGGGGGTTGCTGCGTGTCGTAGAACCTCTGATAGGGGAGAGCATCGCTGCTGCCTAGGATGCACTGGCATAGCCTTAGAGGCTACATGAGGACTGGGGGCGCTGTTGTTCGCCGCGTTGTGGAGCGACCGAAGCCGCTGACAGCCGCACTCCGCCATGGAGCGGGCGAACAAAGTGCCAGTGGTCTCGTCCGGGTTAGGAGGTCTGTCGTTCACCGCGCTGCGGGGTGACCGAAGCCGCTGCCGGCCGCTCTCCACCATGGAGCGAGTGGACAAAGTCCCAGTGGACACGTCGGGGCCCGAAGAATGTTCAACCGCGTCGCGGGGCGACCGAGGCCGCTGCGCTCCATGGAGATGGGCAGGCCAGGTCCGAGAGGGCACGACTGGACCAGAGGTGGGCATGGTCGGGGGACCTGAAGGTAGTACACAGACCTGATGAGAAGTCAACTCTCCAACGTCCGAGCATGCGCGCCTGACAATCCCTTCTGCCGTGGGAGGGGGAGCAGGTGAAGGAGTGTAGACCTGGGAAGCCGCAGGTCGTTCGCGCTGGTAAAATCCCCACAGTTGTGACCATTGTTCATCCACCCAGGCGGCGCACGTGTCATAAGTCTGACCGAAGGCACAGCCGGAACAGGGGAGGCATACAGCATGGGTGTCGCTCAGCCACTGAAAAGCCCCACACTTCACGCAGGTCTTCACCTGTAGACTTGCCATTGCTGCGAAGCGGCCAGGAAGCCTAGCCAAGGCAGGCCACAACTTCTGAGGTAATCCAACAAGAAACACACTTGCGCAGGTAATCCAACGAAAGCACAACCGGTAATCCGACCAAACACAGTCAAAGGTAATCCACGAAGGCTGAACACAACCGTCCCGGTGAGCTAAACGTAAAAGACTGGCGGGAGACTCCCAAACATGTGATCGGAAAGGGAGGCCACTCACGGTTTCTTGGTAACGACTCCTTGGAGTCGCCTCCCTGGTTGTGCAGTGTACACAACGGATGCTTAGGCTGAAATCTGTAAGCTAAGTGTACCTTCCTATTAGTCATGCCATCGGTAAGAGTTTTGAGAAAACAAACAACAGCATCAACTGCGACTAGGACAGTGGAATGCCTTACCTGATCGAAGCGGTTACCAACAGGCTGTGTGTGCACTGCGCGATGCTGCACGTATTTGCTGGCGTCCCTCACAACCACGATGGTCTTTGTGCTCTCATCCGCCTCCCCATTCCAGCACAGAACCCAAACCTGGTCCAGGTGCTCCACGTAGTGCACCTGCATTGGCTGCTTGTCTGTCGATATAACCTGCAAAGGGGAAAACTATTTTGTACGGATAAGAACATGTCACAACACATATTTTATATGTACCAGTAAATCTTTCACTGTCAGACACCGCACACAACACCGAATTGTGAAACTACAGAGAGTCTGGAAAGGGTTTTGCATTTTTCAATCAATCATGGGAACAGGCCATTTACTCCGCCATTGTCTAAGTCTTTTCTCTCTGCAAATAAAACCAAACCTGCAGTGTAAAGACTGAATATTAATATAATAATACTAACACTACTACTACTACTACTAATAATAATAACAATAATAATAACTTTAACTCCTTAAGCCCTGAGAACGAATTATAACATTTTTTTTAGGTATCCTCTGAGGTCTCTGGCGCAGTTCTGGAGACAGAACTACCATGATATTTCAAGGTTGGTGTCAGAATAGCTTGGCGCCTAGAGGCGCCATGCTATTCTGACACCAACCTTGAAATATCATGGTCGATCCACATCCTGTTGTCGTCTTTCAGGGCTTTATGGGTTAATTGCAAATTCAACAAAATATCTTCATGCACTACCTGCACAGGGATCCAATTTTTGGAGGTCTCGATGACAACCACACGGTTGAGTGTCGGCTGGCTGACATACAGGAAGCTGTTCTTCACGTTGACAACGCTGCCCCAGCTGCAGTCTTTGCCATCTTCACACAGCCGCAACGGTTGATCCAGGTTGTCAGGGATGAACTTAAAGTAGCCAAAGTCGCCATGCACACTGCGATGTTTTAGACACTTGTCAGGGTCGTAGGCTGTGTAACCCTTGTCATGGAACACGGTAAACGTGCCAGAGTTGACGTAGGTGTAGCCCACTGATGAAAAAGAATTTGAATAAAGAAATGAGTCAAACAATATTTGACACGTTCACACTTAACCCTCTTGTGCATGCAGCTACCAGTATTGTAAACAGTACTGGTGGCTGCATGCACAAGAGGGTTTCAGTACCAGCAGCTGCATCCTCTTGAGGGGTAGTCATAGTGCCAGATCAGCTTCCCGCTTGGCCAAGCCCATCTGGAACTACCTTTGAACCATCATGGCTGATCCATTTCCCGTAGCTGGCAAAGTCTTAATAGATGCATCTCTCTTTAAATAGACTTATTAGATGCGAGTGAGTTAGGAAGAAAACAACAGAAAAGAAACAGAAAACAGTCCTGCAAAAATCTGAAATTCTTATACTTGTGTCTGCACTAGGAGACAAATATATACATACTGTTTAGAAAAAGAAATGCAACATCATTCGAATCATCAGAAACACATCATCACACTGAAGAGTTCAACATTGTCACATTTCTTTTCCCCAGTAGCAAAGTGCTGTCAGACCCCATGACTGCCGAAGTGGGCCCGTGCACATCTGTGTGACCCACTGCGGCCGTCATGGGCCCGAGGACCTTTGCTTACTGGGTTGCTACAGCATGCAAACTCACTTCCAACAGACTTGTCCTTATCCCCAAGAATGAAAAGTGTGGAGATATCGTCAGCAGTGCCAGCCTGATTTTTGGCCAGGCACTTGTACGCGCCAGTGTCTCTCTCATAATCTGTCAGGTGCACCGTCAGCACTTCAGAATTTTCTGGAACAAATATTATGTAAATCCCAGATGACCACACTCTCAGAATAAACAAATGAACACTTGGCATGTTGGTAGCAGTTTTTGTCGGAATCATCGTGACAAAAAACGCTACAGACATGCAGAGGTTTAACAAATTAATGGATGAAGTATTATCAATATAACATAACTGTGCCATGAGATGGATAAATCTGGAAAAAGAAAAGAAACCAAAATATGGACAGAAAAAAACCAAACTACCGGCTATCAGCCTTTTTTGTTTTTACTTTACTCGTAAAAATTGTCTCCTCCTCCAGCGTTACAACCTCTTCACACGCATCAGTGCACATTTACAACCTTAACCCTTAGGCTGGCTGTAGCCCTTTGTAATGTGATGATCTTGTAGATATCACCATGACAAAAAAGCACTACCAGCAGCCAGATGGTTAACTCATTGGAGACATGCTGCATATGGATACGCAGCTCATCACCGCGTATGCATAAGCAGCACGTCTCCAATGAGTTAAGCATTAGAACCGACTTTCAACAGTTAGGTTACAGCAGTACACAGATGTGATTATAAAATGCTCTACCTGTGAGCACATAGTGCTTAGGATCACTAGGCAGGTCCACATTGTTGATCTGCCAGCTGATGGTGGGTTTGGGGACGCCCTCCGCATGACAGTGAATCGTCACATCAGTCTGAGACGGCTCAATCTGGGAGTGCAACGATACCTTCACCACAGGAGGCACTGAAAAGATAGGAAACAAAACTTGACAAAGATTTAACATATGAAGCCCTATGGCAAAAATTTCTCAATCACGCACATTACAGTGTAGATTGAATATGATAGGTCAAGGGTGGTTCCAGAATAGTTTGGCACCTTGAAGCACCAAGCTATTCTGGCACCACCCTAAAACTTGCAAGGTTGATCACTATTTTGTTGCTGGGCTGAATGAGGTCACAACCATGGATGTAACATCAATCTTTAACATCAACGCAATATAATATTTCATGTAGAAGAAAAATTACACCAGAATTATAATTGCAGTACATTTATAGAGAAAAGTTAATTTCTTCATATCTGTCTCGATGAATACTGATCACTGCACAGAGGCTGACTGATTTATAACTGTGCAAGGTTGCACAACATGGGATTGCCCTGTGAACTAAAGTTCCTCCAGCCAATGTATGGATCAAATTCAGTTTTTCTCAGCAGCGACGGCATTACACACGACACATATGAAGTGTGCTGACCTGTAATTTTGAACCTCATGTCTGGGATTATAAAGTTCAAACTCACAGATCAGCACACTTGTTAGCCACAGCTGAGAAATATTCTGAGCATGAATCGTATCATTTTCCAACTTACTCTGGACTTTAAGAGAGTGAACCTGCAGTGCCGATGGCTCGGAGGGGTCTTCACATGAGTAGTTGCCCATGTGGTGCACACCCATCTTGCTGAAAAACAGAGAGCCGTCATCCAGCACCTGAAACACAATTTTATTTGAGAGTGGATGGTTGACCGATTGTCAGGCATATTTAATAAAGTCATTAAAAAACTTGGCTTAACAAATGTGCAGTCACGTATATACCAATGCTGGGCATAACACATGTGGGATATAATAGAGGTCCTGTCCCAATTTAACCCATAACATCCTGATTCTGATTTTTTTTTTCCCTTTTTTAATTGCTTATTGTCCTATGAAGGCTCCATTACAGATTAGGAGATAGGTCTACCATTTTCGTTCAAGGGTGGTGCCAGAATAGCTTGGCGCCTCAGGCACCAAGCTATTCTGGCAAGACTCTTGAACTATCATAATCAAATTTATTTCAAGCGAAAGTATATTGGAATGAAAAGATTAACTCCAGTTATAGCAAACTTAAAGGGACCTGCCTGAAACAAACTTAAAGGGACCTGCTACAGGCAAGAAAGGGTGCATAGTTCAGAACAGTTCCTTGATAAATGTTCTTAACCCTTTCGTCCCGGCAAACCACTGTAGCGGTTGGCGGTCTCGTATACCGTTCAGCCCGGCAAACCGCTAGAGCGGTGTCAGGTTTTCCTATCGCGCGCCCGGTGACGCATGAACCTCGCTGCGCGCGTGGTGACCTCGCCCTTCACACGGACAGATCCTGTTTACACTACAGGGTTCTGACAGTGCACATGTCTGTGGTATGCGGTCAGTTTTGCCCCGCTAGCGTGGGAATTACGGTCAAAATGGCGAGTAGATGTGTAGATATTCGGAGTGATAAAATTTTGTGTTTGGAGACATGGTTTGAAAAGCAGATAGCTTTGATGTATTGGGACATGTGTGCCCACTTACCATGTGGCAGCATAACCACGTGTTGGCAGTGTCAGCTGGAGCGATCGACGGTTGAGGCACTGACAACAGCAATGACTTACAGCTTGATTCTGATGCCGAATTTGAAGGTTCTAATTGATATTCCGTTCTTCTGATGCCACACCTTGGTGCACCTGTAGGTGACTCTGTGCCGACACCAATGACACACATTGGTCACGTGTAGTATGTGTATAGTCTTTACAACACTGGTACTTCCATCCGATCGTGTACGAGACACAACACAGACACACTGATCATCGTTCGATGCTGCTTATTACATGTTGTCTAGGCCGTGGATTATTGTATCAGGGGCAGGTGTAAACATTGACATCTGGTGACAAGGTAGGGGCCTCACAGTGTATCGGCATACTGGAAATGCATGGACACTAATGTGTCACAGTAACAAGACGCCCTATTTAGTGATGCAGGTTAAGCAACAGCGACCTGTCATGCACGAAAGACATTTTTTTCAAGTTTATTGTCACCTGTCACTATTTTTGTCACCAGGCATTACGACACATGTGACACAGAGTGGTCAAATCCATAAAACGGTAGTCCATCCAATGGAAAATCAGTACATATATACTTTTATGGGGATATCTGTTGTAAATTATTTTTTACAAATATTTTACAGTGCACACCCATTTTCAACAGAAATTTCTCAAATAAAGTCAGGGCTGAAGGGTACATAGACTTCTTATTTACTCAGGGCTGAAAGGGTTAATATGTTGTACAATAATGCTAGACAAAAGGGCTACTTAATTAACTCATGTAGTTTTAACTCTTTCGAGACGTGCCGCATCCGGATTCACGGCTTAACGCTG
Source organism: Semisulcospira habei (assembly GCA_036245525.1). Taxonomy (NCBI): domain Eukaryota; kingdom Metazoa; phylum Mollusca; class Gastropoda; family Semisulcospiridae; genus Semisulcospira; species Semisulcospira habei. The sequence goes on along the minus strand of BTPG01000008.1, from coordinate 58,612,948 downwards.
CGAATCTGGATGCGGCACGTCTCAAAAGAGTTAATGCTGCAAATCACAGACTTTTCTGCTCTTTTGGAACAGATCACTTCAGTTTATGGAACAGTATCATAAAAACTCTTAAATTGGTGAAGTCCAACCAAAACTGAAAATGCTTTGTTTTTAACTCTTTTGAGACGTGCCGCATCCCAAAGAGTTAAACATGTTACATCCTGAGGATGAAATTATGAATTTTTTTTTAGGTCTACATCACAGTTCTGGAGACAGATCGACCATGATAGTTCAAGGGTGGTGTTGGAATAGCTTGGTGCCTATTCCGACAACACTCTTGAACTATCATATTTGATCCACATCCTGTTGTAGCACTTCAAGACTTTTTGGGTCAAACATTTGACTAAACTCAAGGTCTGTCTCATGAGCTGCCACATTTGAGAGGGCTCATTAGTATCTATGCCTCTTGCATTTGAGTGATGTTTTTTATGCCCCCACAGTAACAGTGTTACAAATTCACTCACCAGCAGTTCAATCATGGCCAGGTCACGGATGTTGACTCCATTTCTCCTCCAGATGACATTGGTGCCATCGGCCGCCACACCACACTTCAGTTCCAGTCCGTTGCCCACAGTGGCCAGGGTGGGGATGATGTGCAGCACGGGGGCTGACAGCGGGGTCTTCACCAGCTCCTGATGGCCATCGGACAGTCGGGTATCTGTGAAAACGAGGCATCATTGTGAATTAACCCATTCAATACCAGAAAAATGCAAATGCCACCCAACTGCAAGAGGCAAAGAACCTCATGAGCCCCCGCAGATGCGGGGGCTCATGAGGTTCTTTGCCTCTTGCTGGCCCTATTAATATCTATGTTCCTTGGACTGACGGGATTATGCGATGTTGAATTTGCCCTGCTTTCAAAGACGCTGGCAGTAGAGGTGTTAACCCCCTTGTTCATACAGCCACCGTTATGTTTACAGTGCCAGGGGCTGCACAAACAAGAGAGTGAACACAATGAACTGCACTGCATTGTACTGTATTGTAATTGTATTGCATGTACTTACTAAAAGCAGAAATGAACTCATCCAAAGACAGCTGTCCATCAGCGTTCATGGTATCATCGTACCAGATGAGGTCTGTAAGGGCACACACTGTGACAAAGTTGGCAAATTTCTCCTGCTTCTGCTTGGCCTCCAGCTCTGCGTGATCCAGCTCATAGTCCGTATTCTTGTCAAAGTAGCTGAACATCAGCGTAGACAGGTACTCCCTCTCTGCAAACACAAGAAGGCAAAAACTTTGTAAATTGTGTTCCCTTTTTACATATAAAATTTTGAATGAAAAGATGTTCACAAAAACAGTCTGCAATGTTATTACTACAATTGTGCATGATACCTTCCTTATTCGAAACAAAAGAGATCAAAGACATGTACGAGTGAAACAAAAAATAAGAATGCCTTCCACAAAGTACAACAATCAATCCATTTCAGCTAGATGGTTTTTTTTTTTAATTTAATTTTATTCTGAAGACATCATCAGTTACATTCATCAGTAAAACATCTTCTGGTAGAAGGAAATGCTTAACCCTTTAAGCCCCAGTAACCTACAGGACAGATCAGCCATGACAGTTCCAGGGTATTGTGAACATAGCTTCATGTCTTCAGTCACCAAGCTAACTTGGCACAAGCCTTGAACTACCATGGTCGATTCATCTCCTGTTGCAGGAAGTCAGTCGCCTCAAGCACCAGACGGCGCAGAGAGGACTGAATGAATGCAGGAAGTCAGAGATCAGTGAGTTATCCCTTTTCATTCAGAATACGCCAGTGTGCGAAATAAGGTTGACTAAAATAGTTCAAGGGTAGTGCCAGAATATCTTGGCGCCTCTAGGCACCAAGCTATTCGGGCACCACCCTTGAACCCCTTGAACTAAAGCCATTGGTCTATATCCTTGTCTGTAAGTACTATAATGTAGCTTGCATATGGCAGTGTACAAATGAGAAGCTTTTAGCCTCAGTATGATATGGATTAACCCCTTCACCCTCAGTTGACATAGACTGTTTCTAATATAAAGTATTTATTCATTTGATGCAAAACAGCCCCAGCTGTTCAAGGAACATGTGTTCAAAATGATGTCAGCAAGAGGCATAGATCCTCATGACCCCCGCAACTGCAGGGGCTCATGAGGACCTATATACATCTTGCTGCTGGATTGTGTTCACACATTTTGTGCAGTCAAGAGTGTGAAATGGATCAACAGAGACAAGCAAACCTTCTCGCAGCTCCAGCTTGCAGTCTGGTTCTTCAAAGAGCTTGCAGTAGAAGGCCACCAACTGTTCCTTGAATTTGGCCAGTTCCTCCTTGGTGCACTCCTTGTAGCTGGCATCTTGCTGGTACAGTCCCTTGGTCTCTACGTGCTTGTCTCCCTTGCCTTTGAACTCTTTGCCAGTCTCCTCTTGCACATGTTCCCAAGGGGCTGGATCAGCCGATTTGCCTGTCTTCTCCTCAGCCTTCTCTTTAGCTGTGAGGCAGTAAAATAAAATAAACATCACTCAAGTGAATTTTATATGACTGCCTGTCTTGTTTTTTTTCCTTCAGTCTTTTCCTTCAATGTGAGACAATACAATTAAATAAACATGTCCGTGTCAGTTTTATACGGCTGATATTCTTTGTTACCAGTGTCAGACCCTCCTTTAAAACCTCTCCTGTAGCACTTCGAGGAGACATAATTTGACAGAATACAAGTGTAACACAATTACAAGCACAATACAGAGCGAATAAAAACTGTGACTGTTTCGAAACAAATTTAGATATATCACACTTACCTACTACATTATAGTTTAGAATACAAACATTCCATAAATATTGTTATTATTACTTTTAAAATAAGTTGCTGGTTTTTGTATGCTTTAAAGCAGCAGTCTTGAACAAAAAGGATTGTTTATAGAAAAAGAATAAAATAATATACCAACACCCAGAATGTGTAGGAGTTAAATGTATGTTAAATACATTTATTAACAAATGTTGATGAATCTACGGTATAAGGTACTGGTGGCAGCTTTTATATTATCCCTATGATCAAAATTCCTATATCTGGGAGATGTTCTCTTCAAGCAACATTACATGACGAGAGAGATCATCAATGATAGAGCAAGAGTGGTGCAGGGAATGCTTGGTGCCTACTGTTATCTAGCTAGCTATTCTGGCGCGACCTTAAAACTTATTATGCTCAATCCTCTTCTTGCAGTCTCAGGGCCTAACCTCTTCACAGCCAGTGATTGCTGATTGTGTTGGAAATCTTTATTTCAATGCCACAAAGCCCCAGCTGACCATGGGACATGGACACAAAGTGGTGTCAGCAAGAGGCATAGATCCTCATGAGCCCATGCGACTGCGGGGGCTCATGAGGACATATGTCTCTCTGTTGGATTGTGCAGGAAGGGGTTAATGCAGTAAATCAACTCACTGTTTTTCAGATGCTTGGAGTAGTCATAAATCTTCTTGGAGTCAATGGCCAGATTTTCAGAGACGTCAGCTTTATCAGCTTTATCGTTCGACTGGGACTGTGTGTCGTTGTCATCGTAATAGTCATATTCACCGTCGTCATACTCCTCACTGTCACTACCTTTGGAATCACTAGTGCTGGTGCTGGCGCTCTGCTTGTCCTTGTGCACGGCAGGCAGGCGGTGCTTTTTGGTTTGGATTTCCTGGATCTTCTGCATCCGGTCAATTTTGTCATCTGCAACAAAAGGCAAAATGACACTGAGGACTAATGTAGAAATATTGCAATTTTGGATCTGTCCCCTGAAAAGTAAGTTAAGGTATGGAGACAAAATGAAAATGACAGATTAACTGATTCAGTCCCGACACACCACAGCAAGATATGGATTGACCATGAAAGTTCAAGGGTGGTGCCAGAATAGCTTGGCGCCTTTAGGCGCCAAGCTATTCTGGCACCACCCTTGAACTTCCATGGTCGATTTGTCTCCTGAATTGTAATGCAGTCCTCTGAGGACAACTCCAAAATGTGGGTATTTCATACCTGGGACACAATGGGTTAAGGATGGTGCCGGAGTAACTCGTGCTTAACCCATATCATTCGGAATACACCAGTGTGTCAAATATATGTGACTAAAATAGTTCAAGGGTAGTGCCAGAATAGCTTGGCGCCTCTAGGCGCAAAGCTATTCTGGCACCACCCTTGAACTAAAGCCATTGGTCTATATCCTTATCTGTAAGTACCATAATGTAGATTGCATATGGCAGTGTACAAAATTAAAGCTTTTAGCCTCAGTATGATATAGGTTAATGCTCACATAACTTTCAACACAAACAACCCCCACGCTAAGTGTATCTGCCATGCGTCCTTACATTCTCATGGAAAAAATGAGGAGGTGTGAGTGATTTTGTTGCAATAAAATCCTATCCACTGTAAACTTTAAGAATTTATCTCTTTCAATCATAGGAATGGGATCTCACTTTTCAAGCTGAACTGACTGACAGGTTGGTTGACTAGGGTTTCAACCCATTGCATGCTGAGGCTGATTTTGAAAAATGTGCTTATAGTCCAGTGAAGGTTACATTGCATATTAGGAGATAGATAAACTGTTTTAGTTCAAGGGTGGTGCCAAAATAGCTTGGCGCCTCAGGCGCCAAGCTATTCTGGCACCACCCTTGAACTATCAGTCAAATTTATTTCAAGCAATGGGCATACCTGCCAACCCCCATTTTGCAAATTTGGGGGACCAGCAAGGCCAAAATGTGGGATTTAACATCAAAATGGGGGAATTCACCGATCGCACAAAGAAAAATGTCTGCAGTGGAAATGGTGGTCACATGTTTTGCCAAAAGCAAAATCGCCACCTCTCGACGAAGCAATAATGAACGACCATCGCTCCGTATAAGATGAACCAAAGCAAGTCATGAGCTTTGGGTTTTTCTTCTTTCCATCGTCAATTGTTGTCGTGTCTTTTCACTTAGACATGACCTCGGCAGAGCACGCAACAGGAGGCTGAGTGTAAACATGTACAAGTAAATTTGGCGGACGGAAGTCTCGCGTTGTCTCACTTGAAGACTGAGAACACCGAGGGAAGATCGCGAAGACTTAATAAATATAAAGCGCAAACAACGCGCAATAACACACCTCGGCGATTTTGTGGGATTTTGACTTGTCACAATGCGTGAATTGGGATCGAAATGGGGGAATGCGTGAATCGGGTCTGAAATGGGGGAAAATCACCCAAAATCCATGATGGTAGGCAGGTCTGAATGGGTATATCGGAATGATAAGGGTTAATGCCAAGCAAACAGCAGAAACTATCTCAGTCAACTTTCAAGCAGAAGAAAAAGGTCTCTCTTGGCTTGACTTCGCGAACGAAGATTCTATAGGGCTTGCCCACGTCGTCTGCAGGCATTTTCGTGGCTGCGGAGGCCAATCCGGGACAGGCAGGTTCGACCGCAGTGGCTGCAGGGGAAGGTCTGGTCAGGGTTCTGAGTTACGACAACTCTGTTTTTTCTTCTGAGCCGCTTGTCCTTAAGGTTAGCTCTGCGAGAGTCCTCAAAGGAGACGGCTGCCTTGTGAATGGTGGAGCGCCAGGTGTCACGGTCCGCAGCAAGCGAAGACCACTGGCGGTGGTCGATTTGGCAGGCACTAAGTGACTTCTTGAGACCGTCTTTGTATCTCTTCTTTGGTGCCCCTCTATCTCGGTGTCCAGTGGCGAGCTCGCCGAACAGAGTGATCTTGGGTAGGCGATGATCCTCCATCCTGGAGATGTGCCCCGCCCAGCGAAGCTGTGTCCGCAGCAGCAAAGCCTCGATGCTCACAGTTTCCGCCTGTTCAAGGACCTCGACGTTGGTGACATAGTAGTCACTCCAGTGAATGCTGAGGATGGTACGCAGGCAGCGCTGGTGAAAGCGTTCGAGGAGTCGTAGTTGGCTGCGGTAGAGGGCCCAGGACTCGGAACCGTACAGCAGGGTGGAGAGGACGACAGCTCTGTACACGCTGATCTTGGTGCCTTTTTTCAGCTGTTGATTGTGCCACACCCACTTGAATAGTCGCCCGAAAGCACTGTTCGCTTTTGCCAGCCTGTTGTCCAGCTCCTTGTCTAGCTTGGCGTATGACGTGATGATGCAGCCAAGGTATGTAAACTGGTTTAACAGACTTCAGTTCGGACTCGCCGATGGTGATGTGGGGAGGGCGATGCTCTTCCTTGGGTGCCGGCTGATAAGGACCTCTGTCTTTTTCAGACTGACCTCAAGTCCAAAGAGCTGGGCGGCATCTGCGAAGCAGGATGTAATGTGCTGCTCTGTGTGTGCAACGAGGGCAGCGTCATCAGCAAAGAGCAGCTCACGAATCAGTTAGTCTAGGGTTTTCGTGTGGGCCTGCAGTCGTCCGAGGTTGAACAGGCTGCCATCGAGACGATACCTGATGTACACTGCATCGTCATCGTCGAGGTCCACTGTGGCCTGCTTCAACATCATGCTGAAGAAGATGGCGAAGAGGGTCGGTGCCAGCACGCAGCCTTGCTTCACGCCGTTGCGAATGGGGAATGGTTCTGAGAGCCTCAGAGGTCACTGTTTAATCTGACCTGGCCTTGCTGGTCCTCGTGGAGCTGGACGATCATGTTGAGGAACTTTGGGGGACAACCTAGTCGCTCCAGGATCTGCCACATACCTTGCCTGCTCACAGTGTCAAACGCTTTTGTTAGGTCGACAAACGTTACGTACAGCCCTTTGTTCTGCTCGCGGCACTTCTCCTGAAGCTGTCTCAGCACAAAGACCATGTCGGTGGTACTCCTGTTGGCTCTGAAGCCACACTGGCCCTCTGGGAGGTGGTCTTCAGCGATGGCAGGTACCAGCCGATTCAGGAGCAACCTTGCGAGAATTTTCCCGGCAATGGACAGCAGGGTAATTCCACGATAATTAGAGCAGGCAGACTTCTCTCCTTTGTTCTTGTACAGGGTGATGATGACTGCATCACGGAGATCCTTTGGTAGTGTTCCTTTTTCCCAGCAGCAGAGAAAGAGGTCGTGGAGCTTGTTGTGCAGTGCTGGGCCTCCATGTTTCCAGATCTCTGGCGGGATTCCGTCAATTCCTGCTGCTTTGCCACTCTTGAGCTGGTGGATGGCTGTGAGGGTCTCTTCTGCGGTGGGCGGTTCGTCCAATTCAACCTTTAGTGGAAGGTGTGGGATTTGGAGGATGACTGTTTCTTGAACAGCGCGCTCAGCGCCAAAGAGGTCCTGAAAGTATTCCGACCAGCGGTTCAAGATGGAGATATTATCTGTGAGGAGTGCCTGTCCATCAGCGCTTCGCAGGGGACTTTGTACCAGGTGCCTAGGGCCATACACTGCTTTCAGTGCTTCGTAGTTTGGTGACTACAGGGGCTTCTACGAAGCAAAGCACAGAAGAAAAAGGTAGACCATGCACAACAGCTGACCTGAATTTGTCAGCTGACCTAATAACCAGATTAGCTTGGCTTAAACCATATCATACTGAGTCTAAAAGCTTAAAATTTGTACACTGCCATATGCAAGCTACATTATAGTACTTACAGATAAGGATATAGACCAATGGCTTTAGTTCAAGGGTGATGCCAGAATAGCTTGGTGCCTAGAGACGCCAAGCTATTCTGGCACAACCCTTGAACTATTTTAGTCAAACTTATTTCACACACTGGTGTATTTCGCCGAATGATAAGTGTTAAGATTAGCCAGATCACAACAAGCTGATCTGGCACTACAATTCAACTATCATGGTCAATCCATCTACAGCTTGAGGGCTAAATAAGTGAACCCACCAATGATATGGCTTATGGCTTAATGCAGAATCCGGACCAAACAGGTGACTGCCAAATGTGTAAAACACACAGAAATTCCCAACAATAAAAGACGTGTGCTCATAAATGGTAGAAGGGACAAGTATAACACACTTTAATGAAACACATTTTGAAAATACAACGCGGTATATTAAACTGTGTTATATGTCCTTTCTAAACGCGTTTCTTTGTTTCTTGGGAATTTCCTCTGATGCTCATGTGTGACAAAAACTCCATCTGGGTTGTTAATCTTGATCAGCAAGAGGTAGTTGAGGTGTGGTGCCAGACCAGCTTCATGCCATCTGGCCATACACTTTAACTATCGTATATACATATTTCATTCCAGGCCAGAATGGGTGACGCCCAGATGCTTACGTGCGACAAAGCAGCTGCCTGAGTGGTCAATCTTGATGTGGACCTTATTGGCGCAAGCTGTCCGATGCAGCTCGCAGTGGCTTAAGTACTGCACTCCGTCGGAGCCACACACGGGCTTGTAGTGGCCGAGGCACCCTTTTTCCGGCAAGCATATGCACACACCGTTCTGACACATGCGGCCGCTCTGACACTCGTCATCATACTTGCACATGCCTGTAGAGAGAGGAATAAACAACACTATAAAGAACTATTACATCACAACCCCTATCTTGAGCATGCAGCCACTTGTACTGTTTACCGATGTCTCTCTCCACAAGTGGGTAGAAAGCAATATTAAAGAATAATGTTAAAAACTGTGCTACAACCAGACTCCCAGTAAGCAAAAGTCCTCAGGCCCATGACGGCCCCGCGCACAACTGTGCGCGGGTCCATTGCGGAAGTCGTGGGCCCAAAGACATTTTGCTACTGCAGCTAAACTGATTGCAATATGATTTTTACTTCGCTGGAGATGAACGATTCCAAGGCACTGAAACAACTTTAGCAAGAGAATTACAAATTACATGTAGTGTCATTTGGCTTACTTAATTGGAAACATAGGAAAATAAATAAAAAGTTCTGAAGACCTATCAGCTCAACTTTACAGTTAACCCTTTTAGCCCCAAGGGTGCATTTCACAAATTTTGGAAATGTTACTTAATGACTATGTAACAGTTGCAGGAGGTGGATTGAATATAATAATTCAAGGGTGGTGGCAGATTAGCTTGGCACCTGAAGGCGCCAAGCTAATCGGGCACTACCCTTGAATTATCATGGTCACTCAATCGCCTGCTGTAGGGTGTTGGGGCTCATGTAGCTTTTTCTGGTGACAAATATGAATCATTGAATATAATAATCATAGTAAACAACAGCTGTAAAGCAATACAATACCAGTACAACTATCAACAGAATAAAATTAAAATACAGGGAACAGTAATAAAACTGAATAAAAAAACAAACAAAATCATTCAAGCACAACAGCAAATACTCCATAAAATGACAAATCATAGAATTCAACCCTTTCACTGCCAGCAGATGTCTCTGAAAGAATCACATTCTCTGGCAGACATGTTTATCTTGCAATGCATCATTGGACTTCAGGAAGATAAACACATCTAACTGAAACATATGAAGCAAGAGGCACAGAACATCATGAGTCCATGCAGCTGCATGGACTCATGAAGATCATGTGGGTGTTGTTCACTGCATACTGGCAGTGATGGAGTTAACCCATATCATACTGAGGCTAAAAGCTTCAAATTTGTACACTGCTATATGCACGCTACATTAGAGTACTTCCAAATAAGGATATAGACCAATGGCTTTAGTTCATGGGTGGTGCCAGAATAGCTTGGCGCCTCGAGGCGCCAAGCTATTCTGGCACTACCCTTTAACTATTTTAGTCAAACCTATTTCACACATTTCGAATAAGGGTTAAGGGTTAAAACTTTGACAGGGTGTGACATCTGGCTACAGCAGCAGCAGCACCTAACTACCACTACACTAACAAAACACGTGAATTTAAAAAAAAAATTCATACCTGAAAATGTGCTCATGTCTTGACAACATAATTATTCTCTTTATAATGTGTGTGTGTGTGTTTGTGTGTGTGTGTGTATGCATATTTAGTAGACTGACTGCTATACATATGTGTGGTTTGGTATTTTAGAGTCTGCTTGATTGTGATGTATGTATGTTTTTATGTGTTGATATTAACATGGATGCTCGTCTGTTATGCCGCAAAAAATTCCTAATGTTTATGCAAATTCCTAGTGTTTATGCATATAGCAATAAAGTTTATCGTGTGTGCGTGTGTGTGTGTGTGTGTGTGTGTGTGTGTGTGGTGTGTGTGTGTATTTTGTCTTACAGTAAGCAATATGTCAAAATTAAATAAAATAAATGGTAACACAGCACAAAGAAACACATTAATCCAGCGGTAAATAATGAATGAGTGAAAAAGTCAAAGCCATCATGTATTTAGCTTTAAGCGTTATTCTGCAAGTAATCATAAAAAAAGTAATGACAAATGCACAAGCATTGCTCGCATCTAGTTTGGCTTGAAAGATAAATAAAAAGCAAACTGAAGAAAATGAAGAGAATGGGGGCAAATTTACAGTACAGGAAAACCTGTTATGAGAAACCAGCATTTTTGCAAGAAAAAAATGGTCTTCAAATACAGATGCTCTCTCAGAAAAGTCTTGATGTGTTGTCTATCACTAAAAAACTTAACCCATTCAGCCCTGATGCACAACAGCAGGAAAGGGATCAACCATGATAATTCAAGGGCAGTGCCAGATTAGCTTGGTGCCTGTCAGCGCCAAGCTAATCTGGCACTGCCCTTGAATTATCATGGTTGATCCATCTCCTGCAACTGTACATAATCACTGGATGACGCCTCCAAAATGTGGGAAATACATGCACCGGGCTGAATGAGTTAATATAAGTAATTTTGTACAGCCACCAAAACCTAAATGCTGGTTTTTATTGACAGGTGATCGATCATAAGGGTGGTTGTTCAAAACCCTTGTAAGGACCTTGGGCCCACAACGACCGCAGTGGGCCCTCGCACAGCTCTGTGCGCAGGCCCATTGTGGCCGTTGTGAGCCCAAAGATGTTTTGCTACTGGGGACTGGTTCTGCTCTAACAGACAGCTAAAGTGACTGGGCACAGCAAACTGCAGCTAACAGTGGCCAAACAGACTTTTACTCCCCTGGATGGTGAAGATGGAAAACTGGAGGAAAAAAAGCGATCAAACAGCACCAACAAACAAAAATAGTTCAACATGAGAGAAAACATACAACAAAAAACAGCAGAAAAAAATACAACTAAAAGAACTACATCACAGAAAACAACAAATTTGCATGGGATATCAAATGCAAGTACTTAGAGGTTTGGACTTGATGTAGTCTGTCTTGACTTTTTTCACTAGTTCAACCAGGGGCGCTGCCTCAGCCTTTGTGGTCTGCGCCTGGGGGGTGGTGTCCTCAGACGTGGCCTGCTTGCCGTCGATGCCTGGTGGAGCGGGGTTGGGGCTGGTCTGAAGGTCAGACTTGGTGCTTACATCTTTCATGTAATCTGCGTTGCCCAAGTCCTTCTTTACAGAGTGGGTCCTGTCCACAGGGGCACCAGGCACCGTGTCATAGATCACTCCCTCATTGTAGTTTTCCTTGCTGTTTGCTGGCACTGGGACGTCGTCTTTTACAGACAGGTCTTTCTTCAAGACATCCTCCTTCTTGGGCTCTTCTGTTTTCGTCTCCACCACTTTTATTTCATCCTTCTTAACCTCCTCTGGTTTACTCTCCTCCTTTTCGTTTTTTTGGGAAGGTGGAACCGCAGGCCCTGCCTCCAGTCCAAAACCATAGAACTGATCTAGAATCTTTGACTTGTCCTCCTCCACAATCTTAACCACTCTATTGTCCTCTTCTCTCTGGATCTCCGCTTCCACTTGGGCTCTATCTATCTCTACACTCATGCCCGATTTCTGCTCTGTTTCCTTCTGCTCAGACTGCTCCTCCTTTCCCTGCTCCACATACTTGCCAAAACCACCATGTTGATGGTACTCCCACTTGTCATCAGCAGGATGTTCATCTCTGGGGCCAGGGACTGGGCCTGGTTTGGGGTCCTCAAAAGGACTGAGAGTTTCCCCAGCAAGCACAGGACTGAGCTTTTCTCGTGGAGATTCAGCTGCTGGGACCTCAACCACTGGAGCCTCTGGTTTCTTTACATCTAGATCCTTTTTATCTGAAGACTCCAGGGAAGGCATTGGCTGAGCTTTGCTGGTATCAGCCACTAATGGTAAGGGATCAGCCACTAGTGGTGAAGCCAAAGGTTCCTTGGGCAATTCTTTAACATCCTCTTTCTTGGGCTCCTCCTTTGGGACAGCTAGCTCTTCCTTTTGCACCGGCTCCTCTTTTGAAACTGCAGCCTCCAGGACCTTGGCCTGGGTGCTTTCTGTCTGCAGGTCAGTTTTACCCTCACCTTGCTTCTTGTCGCTGGTGCTGACCTCGGTGGGCTTGCTGCTGATGTCGTTGCTGTTGTCTTTAGGTGCCCACCACTCATCCTCTTTCCAGTCTTCTTCCCACCACCGCCGCACTGATGGCTTCTGAAAGGAAAGTGATGTTGTGAATCACACTGCCTACCTACCTCAATCTGTGCCGCATAATGTGCATGTGGGACAGCTTCAGGAATGTAGCCAGTGGGGTTGTTAGTATGGGATAACTGGTCGCTTGATGGCTTACTTCTTTTTTTATTCCAAACTTCCTTATGTTAACCCACTCAGCCCAGAAACAACATAACAAGATATGAATCAACCATGACGATTCAAGAGTGGTGCCAGAATACTTAAGGCTCTAGGCCACGCTATTTCTAGCACCACCCTTTTACTATATATATATGGTCAATATTTCTAATGAACTATAAAGTTTCCTCCAAAGGACAAATTCCAAATTTGGCTAATTTCAACCTTTCAGCTCATTGTGTTAACAGTGCCTCCTTTATCCCTTTTCACCTAAAGGAAAAATATACTGATGAGCAAAAGAAGTGTGGCATCTTTGGAATCACTTCAGTGTCTCCAATGGTTCAAATGATCTCGCATTTCTTCTAATTATCAGAATAGATTCACATAAGTCCTTGCATGCTTCTTGCTGACTGGAATTTGGCTCCAGCTGTTTCTTTGTTAACCCATTACATCCTGAGGCAGATTTTTTTAAAAGTTGCTTATCATCCTATGAAGGCTACATTACAGATCAGGAGATAGGTCAACCGTGTTAGGTCAAGGGTAGTGCCAGAATAGCTTGGCCCCTCAGCTATTCTGGCACCACCCTTGAACTATCTTAGTCCAATTTATTTAAAGCAATAGGTGTATCCGAATGAAAAGGGTTTATTTAGATAATAGGATGGTAATCACTGGGTGCAAATGCCCTTAACAGTTTGGCTGTCAGTAACACTTTCTGTTAAAAGGTAGTTCCTGTAGGAAACACCAGGGATGTCACTGGAGCTGGACACCTATAGGACAAATGTCCTGGAGGGTGGCAGAGGGATAGGACATTTGTCCTGAATTGGAACAAAACAATAGGACATTTCGCGCGTGACAAAACTGATAGTAAAACAGAAACCACATAAACACAGGCTGAGTGAGATATTTATTGACTGTTGACGAAAAGGACATAAACGTAAAAAGGCAAAGAAAAGTGAACAAGTTATTATGTCATTCAGATAATACTGTCATCGCAGATTCGCATGAAAAACATATCAGGGCCTTGTAACAGAGGTAGCAAATTCTTCATGCTCAGGCTCACAACCTAAACTGTCATTTTGGAACTTCAAGGAATTCACAGTGCAAGGAAATGTACTGACTAGAATAGCATTATAAAAATATTAGACCATGTACTGACTAAACAGAAATGTAATGATTAGTAAGCCTAAGGCTATAACAAAAGGAGATGAGCTTTCTGTAAGAAACTGTATAAGAAAAAAAAATCATTCCAGTTACTATTTTTTTTGTTTACTTGTTCATGTTGTCATTAACCCATTCGCTACCAGAAACCTGCTGTGGCCCATGCTGGAAGCATGGGCCACAGCAGGTTTCTGGTAGCAAATGGGTTAAAGATTTAAATTCTCACACTTTTGTGGCTAATAGACATGATGAACAAATGTAGAAAACTAATGCAGAAAATACTTTAAAAAGGCCTTGTCAATAGGCTACATTTGTTAGATTTATCTGAAACTTCACTACATGTAGTAGGCTGCTACACTGACTTGAAAATCAAAATGACACCCTCAGACTCAGTGGAACTGATATGAGCTGATCACTCAGCAGAAGTGGATGGTTTTTCTGAGTCCTGTTGAACAGTGGTACCCCTCCTAGCTGAAAATAGCTGAACTTTAGGGGCAGCCAATCAGAAGGCGATGTTTACGGAATCACACTCTACACGACCCTCGCTCGCGCAGTCTCGCTTTCGCTAAAAATAGCTGAACTTTAGGGTCAGCCAATCAGAGGGCGTTGCCGGGAATAACACACTACACGTCACTCGCTCGCGCAGTGTAAAGCCGACTACCGCAAAGGCCACACAGGGCAATTAGGTTACGCCCCCTTTTCACACACTGTTATCTGTTAGCCTCTTGCAGCATAAAACTATGAACGAAGAACTTTTCTGCCAAAACAAAAAATCCACGCGGAGCACATCACAGGAGAAGCTATTTCAGCAATTCTTAAAAAAATTAAGAGTTAGCGTTTTTCACAACACTCAAATGCACTAAGTACCCCATGACAAAACTGTCGTCTGCAAGCCTGCATACAACCGTGCACATGCCCCAATTAGGCTCCCATGAACACACTAGGTCGACTAAAATTACCCAGATTTTGCTCTTTTTCACACCACCTGTCATGCCTTTTGTTGCTCAAAACGCCAAAAAAGGCACACAATTGAAGTTTTACACCCTAAAAAAATGGCAAAAAGGGAGGAAATTTTTTGAACTATTTCTGGCAGAAAAGTTACTACATGCACCGGAAGCAATTGCCCTGTGTGGCCTGTAATGAAACAAAAAAAGTTGTCAGCTGCAATCAAAACTTTATCACTGATAACTGTACCCTATAAGAAGATACACTGCCAAGTTTCAGACATGAATGGCTGATGGTTTTAAAGCTGCACCAAAATTACTACCTGCACCCCTTGGTGCCCGGAGTACCATTCGCTCCTGCGGCTGACTGTCAGCACCACACATGCAAAGATCCAAAAAGAAAGACTTATGTTCAAGCTAGCAACCCTATATTTTGCAGACAAGCAGACACACATGTTACGCATTCAAAACAACCAGCAAGTACAATTTTCAACAGTTGGTTATTTTTTGGCAATTTATTTGCTATACTACCCCCCCAAGCAGGAACCATTTTGACAGTTTTTTCAACTTTGAACCCAACTGGACAACATAGAAAAGCCCTTGCACTGTTTAAAAAAATTCAGCAAACTGCCTAACCACAACTAGTCTGCATGAGGTGTCATTTCTTTTATTCCCTCCTTCCAGCTTTAAACAAGGCTTAAGATACTGAAGGCAACTGAAGCTATGTTCCGCACTTTTTCTGAAAATGAATCACCAGCCAACATGCTTTTTCTTGCAAACAGCTACAAATCCTTGTACCAGCCAACTCAAGGGACCAAGGTGCTTCTCTGACTTTGACTACTTTGCATGGCAAAGCAGCAGAATGCTTTAAATAGTGTAAAATGCTTGAAAAAGTAGCAAAAAATTTCACGTGAACGCGTGCGTTCATTCGGGAGGGGGGGGGGGGGGGGGGGGGGGGAGGGGAAGGGGGGGGGGGGGGGGGGAGAGGAAGGGGGGGGGGGGGGGGGGGAGGTGTGCGTGTTAATGCTTTGGGTTAGTATTATTAGGGTAAGCATAGTAGAGTTAGGATTAGGGTTAACATAGTTTTGAGATCTGAGTTAGCATAGTAACGTTAGGCTTACCATGACTGAGGGTTGGGGGTGAGGGTTATTTGGGGGGGGGGGGGGGGGGGGCACGGGGGCAAGAAGGTGGCGTTTGGGGTGGGTGGTGGGTGGGTGAAAATGTGTGGCATGGATTTTTAGGCATAATAGATATGCTCAGGATACAGCAGGATGATTTGTGTTTGAAAAAGGTGAAGAGATTTCTCACACACTAACTTCTTGATAATATTTATGACAACCGTGCCTTTTCACCGCACCACCCCATCTAAACCGACTTCAGAAACCAGTCAAAACAACATGTTTTGGTGTCACCACACTGAGGTTTGCAGTTTACAGCATGTTTTCACTAAGATGACCCTCACAAAGCCCAAAATACACTGTGCAGGATAAACGGGTATTTTGAATGCAGTCAAAACAAAAGCAAAGAAATCGGCCAACCGACAAAAATCAAATTTAACTAAATTTCATCTAGATGACACCGTAATGACTGTTACCTTGTCAGAAGGGTTTTTGAATGACTACTATGACAGAAAATGTGACCTGGGATTGTTCCTGTGTGTTTTCTAGTCTTTTCTTTCCCCTTCGCACAAATATGCACCATTTTGCCTCTATAATCCTTATACAGCTAAATAAAGCTATCTGTATGGCATCAAAAGTGCCAACATGGCCTAAAAACACCTGATATCAGCATAAAAAGCAAAAAATGTCGATTTTTTGGCACAATCTCCTTCCAAACGCCAATAGTAGAAAAATTCACTCTGCCTTTACAGGCCACACAGGGCAATTAGGTTACGCCCCCTTTTCACACACTGTTATCTGTTAGCCTCTTGCAGCATAAAACTATGAACGAAGAACTTTTCTGCCAAAACAAAAAATCCACGCGGAGCACATCACAGGAGAAGCTATTTCAGCAATTCTTAAAAAAATTAAGAGTTAGCGTTTTTCACAACACTCAAATGCACTAAGTACCCCATGACAAAACTGTCGTCTGCAAGCCTGCATACAACCGTGCACATGCCCCAATTAGGCTCCCATGAACACACTAGGTCGACTAAAATTACCCAGATTTTGCTCTTTTTCACACCACCTGTCATGCCTTTTGTTGCTCAAAACGCCAAAAAAGGCACACAATTGAAGTTTTACACCCTAAAAAAATGGCAAAAAGGGAGGAAATTTTTTGAACTATTTCTGGCAGAAAAGTTACTACATGCACCGGAAGCAATTGCCCTGTGTGGCCAAAGGCCACACAGGGCAATTGCTTCCGGTGCATGTAGTAACTTTTCCGCATTTCCTCCCTTTTTGCCATTTTTTTAGGGTATAAAACTTCAATTGTGTGCCTTTTTTGGCGTTTTGAGCAACAAAAGGCATGACAGGTGGTGTGAAAAAGAGCAAAATCTGGGTAATTTTAGTCGACCTAGTGTGTTCATGGGAGCCTAATTGGGGCATGTGCACGGTTGTATGCAGGCTTGCAGACGACAGTTTTGTCATGGGGTACTTAGTGCATTTGAGTGTTGTGAAAAACGCTAACTCTTAATTTTTTTAAGAATTGCTGAAATAGCTTCTCCTGTGATGTGCTCCGCGTGGATTTTTTGTTTTGGCAGAAAAGTTCTTCGTTCATAGTTTTATGCTGCAAGAGGCTAACAGATAACAGTGTGTGAAAAGGGGGCGTAACCTAATTGCCCTGTGTGGCCTGTAAAGGCAGAGTGAATTTTTCTACTATTGGCGTTTGGAAGGAGATTGTGCCAAAAAATCGACATTTTTTGCTTTTTATGCTGATATCAGGTGTTTTTAGGCCATGTTGGCACTTTTGATGCCATACAGATAGCTTTATTTAGCTGTATAAGGATTATAGAGGCAAAATGATGCATATTTGTGCGAAGGGGAAAGAAAAGACTAGAAAACACACAGGAACAATCCCAGGTCACATTTTCTGTCATAGTAGTCATTCAAAAACCCTTCTGACAAGGTAACAGTCATTACGGTGTCATCTAGATGAAATTTAGTTAAATTTGATTTTTGTCGGTTGGCCGATTTCTTTGCTTTTGTTTTGACTGCATTCAAAATACCCGTTTATCCTGCACAGTGTATTTTGGGCTTTGTGTATTTTGGGCTTTGTGAGGGTCATCTTAGTGAAAACATGCTGTAAACTGCAAACCTCAGTGTGGTGACACCAAAACATGTTGTTTTGACTGGTTTCTGAAGTCGGTTTAGATCGGGGTGGTGCGGTGAAAAGGCACGGTTGTCATAAATATTATCGAGAAGTTAGTGTGTGAGAAATCTCTTCACCTTTTTCAAACACAAATCATCCTGCTGTATCCTGAGCATATCTATTATGCCTAAAAACCCATGCCACACATTTTCACCCACCCACCACCCACCCCAAACACCACCTTCTTGCCCCCGTGCCCCCCCCCCCCCCCCCCCCCCCCCAAATAACCCTCACCCCCAACCCTCAGTCATGGTAAGCCTAACGTTACTATGCTAACTCAGATCCCAAAACTATGTTAACCCTAATCCTAACTCTACTATGCTTACCCTAATAATACTAACCCAAAGCATTAACACGCACACCTCCCCCCCCCCCTTCCCCCCCTCCCCTCCCCCCCCTCCCGAATGAACACACGCGTTCACGTGAAATTTTTGCTACTTTTTCAAGCATTTTACACTATTTAAAGCATTCTGCTGCTTTGCCATGCAAAGTAGTCAAAGTCAGAGAAGCACCTTGGTCCCTTGAGTTGGCTGGTACAAGGATTTGTAGCTGTTTGCAAGAAAAAGCATGTTGGCTGGTGATTCATTTTCAGAAAAAGTGCGGAACATAGCTTCAGTTGCCTTCAGTATCTTAAGCCTTGTTTAAAGCTGGAAGGAGGGAATAAAAGAAATGACACCTCATGCAGACTAGTTGTGGTTAGGCAGTTTGCTGAATTTTTTTAAACAGTGCAAGGGCTTTTCTATGTTGTCCAGTTGGGTTCAAAGTTGAAAAAAACTGTCAAAATGGTTCCTGCTTGGGGGGGTAGTATAGCAAATAAATTGCCAAAAAATAACCAACTGTTGAAAATTGTACTTGCTGGTTGTTTTGAATGCGTAACATGTGTGTCTGCTTGTCTGCAAAATATAGGGTTGCTAGCTTGAACATAAGTCTTTCTTTTTGGATCTTTGCATGTGTGGTGCTGACAGTCAGCCGCAGGAGCGAATGGTACTCCGGGCACCAAGGGGTGCAGGTAGTAATTTTGGTGCAGCTTTAAAACCATCAGCCATTCATGTCTGAAACTTGGCAGTGTATCTTCTTATAGGGTACGGTTATCAGTGATAAAGTTTTGATTGCAGCTGACAACTTTTTTTGTTTCATTACAGGCCACACAGGGCAATTGCTTCCGGTGCATGTAGTAACTTTTCCGCCAGAAATAGTTCAAAAAATTTCCTCCCTTTTTGCCATTTTTTTAGGGTGTAAAACTTCAATTGTGTGCCTTTTTTGGCGTTTTGAGCAACAAAAGGCATGACAGGTGGTGTGAAAAAGAGCAAAATCTGGGTAATTTTAGTCGACCTAGTGTGTTCATGGGAGCCTAATTGGGGCATGTGCACGGTTGTATGCAGGCTTGCAGACGACAGTTTTGTCATGGGGTACTTAGTGCATTTGAGTGTTGTGAAAAACGCTAACTCTTAATTTTTTTAAGAATTGCTGAAATAGCTTCTCCTGTGATGTGCTCCGCGTGGATTTTTTGTTTTGGCAGAAAAGTTCTTCGTTCATAGTTTTATGCTGCAAGAGGCTAACAGATAACAGTGTGTGAAAAGGGGGCGTAACCTAATTGCCCTGTGTGGCCAAAGCGCCAACCTACTCGGAAAGAAATGTCGCTAGCGGTGTCCGCGATCAACGGAAAAACAATCAGACACATGTCCTCTTTTTGAAACAAACAATCGGACATTTGTCCTGCTGATCTTTCTGTTCATCGGACATTAGGCCAAGTCAATCGGACTATGTTCATCCTAGAGAGAATGAAGAGCTCCGTTGACCCCCAGCTGAGAGACCAGCAAGCAGGATTCAGGAAGAACCGATCATGTACAGACCAGATCGCCACTCTCCGCATCATCGTGGAACAGTCTCTGGAGTGGAGCTCCCCGCTGTACGTCAACTTTGTGGATTATGAGAAAGCATTTGACAGCGTGGACCGAGAGACTCTGTGGAAACTCCTACGACATTACGGTGTACCCACAAAGCTCGTCCGCCTGATCAAGAGTAGCTATGATGGCATGACATGTCGCGTGATCCACGAAGGGCAGTTCACCAGAGAGCTCCAGGTCAGAACTGGTGTCAGGCAGGGGTGTCTGCTGTCTCCGTTCCTCTTCCTACTGGCCATAGACTGGGTCATGAAGAGGACCACAGAGCACAGACGAAGTGGAATACAGTGGACACTGTGGACACAGCTTGACGACCTCGATTTTGCAGACGACTTGGCATTACTGTCCCACACTCATCAACAAATGCAGGACAAGACCACGAGGCTTGCTGACATCTCGTCCCAAGTGGGCCTCACCATTCACAAACAGAAAACAAAGACAATGAGGCTGAACGCAACCAGGGAAGAACCAGTCTTGCTTGCTGGCACCCCGTTGGAGGAGGTGGAGTCCTTCACCTATCTCGGGAGCATCATAGACAAAAAAGGCGGCACTGATGCAGATGTCAGAGCACGAATCGGTAAAGCCAGAGCAGCCTTTCTCCAGTTGAAAAAAGTGTGGAGTTCCAGAGAGCTGTCACAACACACCAAAGTCCGGATATTCAACTCCAATGTAAAAGCAGTTCTCCTACATGGAGCAGAGACATGGAGATTGACAAAAACCACAGTCAACAGAGTACAGACCTTCATGAACAGTTGCCTTAGAAGAATTTTGAAAATCCACTGGCCAGAGAAGATCAGCAACGTCAGACTCTGGGAGAGAACAGAGCAGATAACAGCAGAGAATGAAATTGGGCGAAGAAGATGGGGATGGATCGGTCACAGTCTGAGAAAGCCAGCTTCCAGTATCACTAGGCAGGCATTGTCATGGAACCCCCAGGGAAAGAGGAAAAGAGGTAGGCCGAGAAACTCCTGGCATCGAGACCTCCAAGCAGACATCAAGAGACTGGGAACCACCTGGAGTAGAATCGAAGGAGAAGCACAGGACAGGAGTTGCTGGAGGTCTCTCGTCGACGGCCTATACCCGGGTAGGGGTGACAGGCGTAAGTAAGTAAGTAATCGGACTATGTCCGGTGTCCGACGGCCAGTGACATCCCTGAAACACCTCAACAAAAAACACTACTGAGAGCAAACAGTTTTGATCTTATATATATTCCAATTCTGGCAGCAGTTGCACAGTCTCATACCAATAAATTCTACTTAACAAACACCAGATAAACCAGAATTAAAATGTACTTACAACATTTTTGAAAACTTTCCAGCTGTCTTTCTTGTCATTAATGTCTTTTTCTGAAGGAGTCCACCATTTGGACTCCCAGTCCAAGTCACCCTTTAGGTCTAGCTGGAGATCATCCTTCTGAAAAACATAAAAAATAAACATAAATTAAAATATATTTAAAAAAAAACTCAGACAAAATTGAAAGAGAAACAGTTTGAATATTTTTTGACAAGGCCTAGCAGAATCAGAAAAATATCTTATGAAGTTAATGCACTACATGTAGTTTCCTTGTTACAATTAGGTCAGTAAAATTACAAATCTAATACAACTGTTCCCTGAAAAACAGTTGAACTTGTTGTGAGCAACCAACGTTTTTTGCAGCTTTTTAAAAAAGGTATTCAAGGGCAAATCATCACCTGTCATTAACCCATTTAGCCATGGCACCCTACAGCGGGTGATGGATTGACCATGATGATTCAAGGATAGTGCCAGAGTAGCTTGGCACCATCAGGCACCAAGCCAATCTGGCACTACCCCTGAATTATCATGGTTGATCTATCTCCTGCAACTGGCATATAGTCAGTAGGTGACACATTTAAAATTAGGGAATAGGGGCCTTGGGGTTAAATGGGCCAAAGGCCATTATTTATGTGGCTACAGCTACTTTTAACCATTTTTTTTGCCCAAAGGTCCCATTTTTCTCAAATTTTGGAGGTGTTGCCTAAAGACCATGTACCACTTGCAGGAGATTGATTGACCATGATAATTCAAGGGTAGTGCCAGATTAGCTTGGCGCCAAACTATTCTGACACTACCCTTGAATTATCATGGTCAATCAATCTCCTGCTGTTGGGACTCAGGGCTAAATGGGTTACTGACACGTGATCTCTCATAAGACTGGTCACTCAAAATAGGTTCTACTGAACCACATACAAACACATCTGCTTGGAAACAGTTTTGGGAGTAGTAATGGTTGTAGAGAAAAGGGTTATTTTGCAAGGAAGAAAAGTGACGAAACTGTAACATTCCTATACTTCTGTGAAAGTCTGGTTCGGATGATTCGGCCTTGAGCAAAAAGGTCTGAACTCACAGACCAACACATCTGAGCTGGACTGACCATGATACTGTGGCACACTGGTTGTCTCCCTCGAATCAGCGATAGCAAATTGAGGTACGGAACCAGTTTGGTTAGAGCCTGATGGGTTTGGTCGTCTCCCAAAGCTCACAAGGCCTTATCATGATCAAACCACACGCTGCATCACCAGTGTTGGACACATCACTTCAGCAGACATTTGTTAAACATGAGCTATTTGAAGCAATGTTTAAAAAGCCTGATGAATCCTCACAGGACAAGAAGAGCTGAACACAAAAACCTATTAGGACGCTGCTAATATTTGATGGATGACCATTTTCACTTCAATTACAACCATTTCTGAAAATCGTGTTAGCTTTCTACAGGTCTAAGCTATCTGCAAGAGACATAGATTCTCATGAGCCCCTGCGGGCACAGGTGCTCATGAAAATCTATGCTTCTTGCTGACCGAGATCGGCTGCAGCTGTTCCATTAGAGTACTACCTAGGTTAGGATAACGACTGACCATGCTGTCTCCTAGAGATGTGAATCCGTCCTTGTAAAGCGCTTACATTCATCCCAGACGAAGAGGGGTATAGTCCATGCATACACGCATGTACACACTCCCGGACAACCGTGTTAGCTCTTTAAGCATCTCCCAGAGAGTTCAATCCTTCGCTCTCCAAATCTTTTCAGGTATAAACACATGCAAAGCATTCAATCTCAGTTTCATTTCACATGTAAATATACCACGACTCCCGATGAATAGACATAATTTCATTGGTATTCAAGTCACCCAAAGACCGAGGATTAGAACTGGTGAGCAAAAGGTCTTAGGGTCAAAGAGATGATATGGAGAAAAAAATGGGTGGGTGGGTGGGGGTGCGGAGGGGGGGGGGGACATAAGGGGTGATTGAAGAAGGATGGGTGGGATGGGGGTCTGTGGTGCGGTGGGGTGTTCCCCTGAACAGCAGCGATTTACCTGCTTTCGTTTAGTTCAAGAGCAAATACCAAGTGCAAGAGACTGTAGCTCAAGGGTTGAGCCTGTTTGGGTGAGGGGAAGCTGGATAGCTCAGATGGTCGAGTCTTTGACTCTCGTTCGAAAGGTCGCGGGTTTATACCCACCTAGGGTAAAAACAAAAATCAGTTCAGACCCTATTCGGTGCCCCGTCTTTGAAATCAGCTTCGTGGTGGGCAAAAGACGTTAACCCCAAACGTCTAAACGTTTTTGCCTGGGTTCAACTAATCTGGAGACATCACTTCATCTGAAGGCTTCACACAATCACGGTATCACAACACTATTCTTCAGCTACCACGCTCAAAAACGTCTCCCTCCACCATAAAATGATGTACGTCCACGATTATAACATGCGAACGCAACTCTGGCTTTTAAACAGAATTTCCAATGAACAAAATGTCCTCGGGCCGACGCCGGCCGCCCCTGGCCCGCGCACGATTGTGCACGGGCCAAGGGCGGCCGGTGTCGACCCGAGGACATTTTACTTACTTAGTAGGGGGGGGGGGGGGGGGAATTAAGGACCCCGCTTCCTAACTCGAGCAGGTCTTTACCGCGCATAAGGACCCTGCCCATGAATACTAACGACGATAGGATGAGTTGCTATAGCAGCGCTTCGCACCTCAAGAGCATCAATCAGAAAGTCTGGTGAATGGCCTCGCCTTTTGATGCCCGCCTTGCCCCAAAACGCCCTTGCTTAGCGGCCGGGCCGCTTCTCAACCCCCTTCCCTGACGGAACACGCAACCAGCAGAACCCTAACCAAATGCAAGAGGCGTAGATCCTCATAAGCCCCCGCAACTGCGGGGGCTTATGTGGATCTATGCCTCTTGCTGACCTCCGCTTTGGGCCCGTGCTCCTTGGACAGCTGGGGCTCTTTGGCGTTGAGTTGAACAGTGATTTCAAAAACACACTCTGCTTCCTGTGGCAGGGAGGGGGTTAGCATTAATGGCCCATTTTGCTCGTCACATCTTGGAGAGCACCGAGCCAAGTATCTCCAAGCAGCTCAGATCCTCATGGGCTGCCGCAGCAATGGCCTGTTGCTTATTACTTGAAGGTCACCATTCTGTCTGAAAAAAAGGTCTGCTGTGGTGGGGCTCATGAGGATCAATGGTTCTTGATGGTCTAAGTTACCATCCATCTACGCTGACCAAGGTCATACACACATTGGTTGTCTCTCCCTCGATTCGCTGCAAATCAAGGCAGACAACCAGTGTGGGTCATAAATGGTCTGCCTCGCTACTCTGCGGAGAACGTTATCTATCAAACAGTGGCGTTGATTCTCATCCTCTTTCAGCCGTCGGGTCCAGCAAACGTTTACATACATCTATGTTCCAGAGAGGGGGGAGCTGACAGTCGTTCAAAATGAAACGCTCACGCTGTGTCTTTTTTATTCTCTTTTTATCCACGAGGTAACGGCTATTATGACTTGGCCATCAAAAGAAAGACAGCGATCCTTGAATTTCCTGTCTCTTTTTGCAGCTATTTCCTTGGCATCGGCTTCTCACGACATGGGGAAGCTGAACTAAAGGCGCCTGTCACGATGCAAAGATGTCTTCACGCGAACCCTCTCGCGCCCGGGTAAAAGCTCACTGTACAGTGAGCTTGTACCGGGCGCACGAGGGTTCAGGCAGAGACACCGTGGTATTACTCTTACAATGAGCATGTATTGGGTGCGCGCGAAAAAATCGTTGTCAAAAGCATCTCCCTATAACGCACTTTTCCTTCGCTTCTTCACATAAAGACAAATACAACGGTACCTGAAAATATTGCACTTCAATTTGAAGTGTACCCCTTTCACCGTCAGTGGACGCAGGTTTTGTTTTGGAATTCATTTTAACTTCAAAAGTCAAAACTGTCAAAAGAACATGGCTACAAAGTGGGGGTTCATGAGGATCAATACATCTTGCAGTTGTATAGTGTTTATTTTTTCTAGGCAGTGAAGGGGTTACATGTTTTGCACTTTAATTATAGAGAATTATGAATAAGCGCAGAGGCTTTCATCCGGTTAGTCGCATAGCCTGGCACCATACCCCCCCCCCCCCCTCCACCACCACCACCACCACCTTCTTTCAAATACATCCAACCGTTTAACCCTTTTAGTCCCCAAGGTCCCATTTCTCAAATTTTAGGTGTTGCCCAAAGACAATGTGCCAGTTGTAGGAGATGGATTGATCATGATAATTCAAGGGTAGTGCCAGATGAGCGATGAGCTTGGTGCCTTCAGGTACCAAGCTCATCTGGCACTACCCTTGAATTATCATGATCAATCCATCTCCTGCTGCATGGTCCCAGGGCTAAAAGGGTTTAAAAAAAGCAACAACAAAAAAGCACTTGAACAGTTTAAAACTGACAAGAAAAAGAAAAAAATCACGGTTTCATTTTTTCTATCTTCCACGGCCAAAACTGGATGCCGGGGGGGGGGGGGGGGGTGGGGGGGGGGGGGGGAGATGCTTCTCGGGTCGTTTGTATGCCCAGCTAGTGCAGCACTCTTTTGAGTCCTATCACAAAATGCTTTGGGAAGTCTTGCAGAGTTCAGCATCAAACCCATCCCATCTGCAAGATCCATAGATCGCATGAGCCTCTGCAACTGCAGGGGGCTATGAGGATCTATGCATCTTGCTGGCCAGGCTAAGACCCCTGTGCGTCTGTTCCTCTGACGGAGTGGGGCATCTAGATGTCCTGCTACACTGTTACATGCTTTTCACTTCAGACTGGTCGATATGGGATGTGTGGGCACTTCGACATCGAAATCATGCCTTCACCAAGACGAGAAGATTTCCATGAACCCAACACTAGTGAGACTTAGGAATACCTATGTCTCTTGCTGGCCTCAAGACCTGTGTTCCACGAACGCAGGAGACCACTGGTGTTCAATACACGCTGGTGAATGGATTTGTTGAAATTCAAGCTAACACTGCAGGCTTCATCAGTTGTGGACAAGTGTGCTAAAATGTTTGAAATGTCCCCTCTCCGGGGGTGGGAGCGAGGTGCTGATTTAATACACGCCTCTGTAGTGGAATCTTGGAGGAAACATTTTCAAAGCCATACTCAAAATGCAGGAATCCAGATCTGTTGACTTTTAAAGTAAAGCCCCCTTAGCGCCGCGCATGATGTGAATGCAGGTACTTGAATGGGTCAGTAGGCTCTAATTGCCTTCATTCGTCTCTTCGTCAAGATTAACCCCTTCACTGCCAGTGGTTGCAGATCGTATCTCAGCAATCTTTGTTAATTCAACGCCAATCCAAAGCCCAACGTTAATTCAACGCCCAAGGAACATGAACACAAAGTAGTAGCAGCAAGAGGCATATAGGCAACTGCGGGGGCTCAAGAGGATCTATGTCTCTTGCAGTTTGGTAGTGTTCAATTTTTTTCCTCGATAGAGAAGGGGTTCATAAATAGAGTTGTTATAGCAATTACATGGAAAAAGGACAACCACATGGCATAACTTAACCGTATTAGCAATTTTCAAATTCCTTGTTCAGTCAGTAACTACTCTCAAACTAGCGTACATTTTCAAGACAAAACTGAAAACAAATCTGACAATTTCTACAGAAACCTGACCAAAAAGGTCACTTCCAAGCGTAAACTGTACACCGACATTCCCAAGAAAGAAACAAGCATCTTGCCTCACTTAAAAACATAATTACCTGTAGTCAATTTCTGTCCGTATACATGTCTAATTTTAAAGTGTTTAACGAGAAAATGTATCCCTTTGCGTGTTGGCAAATCATCGCGACAAAAACCGCTACGACACGCAAAGGGTCAATGGCTGTATTTCTGTCTTTGTTGGGAATATCTTGACATTTTCTACAGCAAAAGACAACTAACCCAAATAGTGGCGTGACTGGAAACAAGAGGGCAATGGCATTCAGTCAAACGTTTTCAACCGACTGACCGCCGAGCGCCTGTGTTCACCAGTACAGTCTGATACCACTTAGAATGTCGACCACTCGGATCCCTAACAAGGGGCAAGTAGAAAGTACGAGCGAAAATCAATCAGTACGATTATTTTCCACAGTCTGTTTGGTAAATCAATCAATACGATTATTTTCCACAGTCTCTTTTTTCCACAGTCTGTTTGGTAAGTAAGTCGATCAGGCTGAGGTAAGCTTCCAAACCAAAACCTTTGCTGTCTTGTGCACATCGCATGGGAAATCCCCTTCACCTGCAACTGGCGTGCAGATTCTCGTGAGCCACTGCAACTGCAGTGGCTCATAAGAACATATAGGCCAGTTGCCTCTTACTGGTCTTTTTCTCACGGCTTAGTAGTTCTGCGATCTACGTCTGTGTTGTCAAGGAGTGCTTCGTCTGCTGTCTGGCACACAACAGCAGATCCCATCTTGCGACTGTACACTGGTTGTCTCCCTCGATTCGCTGCCGCGGCAGCTAATCGAGGGAGACAACCAGTGCGCAGCGACTGCAGTGACTCATGTGAATCTGGAAGCAAGTTACCTCTCTGGCAAATTGCTGACACATATGCGCTGTATTGAGCGGGCGACTGTCGTGACTCATTAATCTAGAACCAAGTTGCCTATTTGCAACTTTCTGGCTCGCGAGCGACTGTCGAGCTCACAAAAATTATATGCCAGTGGCACTTTCTATGTATCTTTCCCACGCGTAAACGTCTGCTCTGTTAACCCACATCATATTGAGGATAAAAGCTTCAAATTTGTACACTGCCATAATTATGCAAGCTACATTACAGTACCTACAGATAAGGATATAGACCAATGGCTTTAGTTCAAGGGTGGTGCCAGAATAGCTTGGCGCCTGAGGCGCCAAGCTATTCTGGCACTACCCTTGAACTATTTTAGTCAAACTTACTTCACACACTGGTGTATTGAGATAAGGGTTAAAAAGGGAGTACGCCTTTCAGGAATTCCACCAATAAGTGGAGAGAACAACATTTGTTCCGATACCGTTCTGGTTTATCATCGGGGGACAAATTGATCCGGCGCACGTGATACTCGTGGTTGCAGATTTACTCTCCACTGCTTATGCGCCAGACGTCGGTTTACATGACCGTCGTGACCTGGTTTGGCCGGGCAGTATGCTTGTGAATGACTGCTATCAGACTCAATTAACACAGATTCCGAAAACTGGAAGGCTTTTGTCATCAGTGTATCAAATGACCGTTCTCGAACGACAGTGGAGTGCGAAAAGGCGCGTGGTGTATGACCACTTTCAACCGATCCACCGTCCTGCGCCTCTGGCCAGATCAATCGGAGCAAACCAGCCATGCGATATCGTGATGATAGTTAATAACTGGCTGTAACCGCCACTCTCAGATTACTAATGCTACAGTAAAATAGTAACCATGCCCCGCGGACACAGACAGCGTAGGTCAGACGCGACTTTGAATCGACAACCCCAGGGCGCAAAAGGTCTCTCGGGCCGACGTCGGCCGCAGTTGCCAGACAGAAATTGCATCGGCAACGAGATTCCAGTGTTCATCAGCCAGACCTAAGCCTCGCGCAAAGAGACAAAGATTCTCAACAGCATCTGCAGCTGTAGGGTCAGTAGACCCATTAGAATCTTTGCCCCCCTCGGGCCGAGATTGCAACCAGTTGTTTTTCAGCTTACAGACTATGATGGTCTGTACTCACACTGGTTGTCTCCCTCGATTCGCTACCATTGTAGCGAAACGACGGAGACAACCAGTGTGGGTCTATTACTCAGACAGGGAGCGTCATGCAGGACACGGATTAGGCACTGGACCGTTCCAGGCAAAACGCGCCGGCATTTTGCAAACTGGTTGTACTCACATACACGTAGACGTACAAAATACCACTTACGTGCCTTCAGCGAATGTATTTAGCAATATGGAATATTAGCAATAATAGTGCACTGTCGATCTATCTCAATTTCCCGCAGTTAGCAATCGAAAACAGTGCATCATCATTTCTTACCGACTCCAGTGGGGAAACGAGTTTTTCATGAAACCTATCGACTTGCAGAATCGACTACTCCAGTTCCACTGCAGAAATTGCTCCTGGTGGACTGGGACAGGTCGATTCTTTAAAGCGTTACAAATAACAAAAATACGTTTATCGACCACAGCCTTGTTAAAAACCCACAAAAGAGAAATGAATGAATGAAAGAAAGAAATGAAGATACCCCCTTGAGTGTAAGCGGAGATAACATTACAAGAACTCGTGGCAATGAAGTACTAAGCAGAATCAAATAAAGTCCATTTACAGCTCAGCATAAGCATTCATAATCTAGCAGCATGCGACCGTAATGGATTCCCCAGTTATACAAGCACTCAGCCGAATGTTCAAACATCCTCAATTTGAACGGCTGCTGAGGCCGATCTCTATCAGCAAGAGACATACATTCTCATGAGCATCTGCAGCAGCAGGGGCTCATGAGAATCTACGTCTCTTGCAGACTGATGGCAGGGACTGGACGAGACACTGTAATGACTCTTTTGGGAATGGAAGTGCTAATGCCGAGGAACGGCAGACAATGGCGAACCGATCTATCTTATAATTATGTTTCTTTCTCTCTTTTCTTGTTCGCCGAAAGCACGAGCGATGGACAGTCTGTACCTCCGTACTTTTCTGGACTTGCAAATTGAGTTCTTGTGTATTGCGGAGAAAAAGAAATCAGCTGCCATCAGCCCTTTCGGTTTGAACGGATAACGCCAGTTTAAGTCTACTGTGGACTTACACACATGAAACGAAGAAATTTACACAAGAGGGACATCGATGTGCACGCCAGCTACCAGTAGAAAAGTGGACTAAAATCGAAAATGAAACTTTGGGCTATCGGTAGCGCTTTTTGTCGCGATGATTCCTACAGGAATCATCGCGACAAAAAGCGCTACCTACAGCCAAAGGGTTAACTGCGAAGGCGGAAGTTACTAAAAATACCACATCAGCAACCCATTTCTCAGCCATCTTATTCTTGTTTTACCAGTCGCCACTGTAATACAACCACTGGTACACGACAATAATTTCTTGGATCCAGAATAATTTCATCCATATCAAAGAAGTCGAGACTGTTTACGTTGAGACACACTGATGGGCACACTGTCAGTCCAATCAGTTTGCACTTTGAGGCTATTTTCCTTCTTCTCATCACGAATTTAACTGGTGATGAAACACACACACACACACACACACACACACACACACACACACACACACACACACACACACACATACACACACACACACACAGAAACACAACAACAACAACAACAACCGAAAATAGTTTCAAAGTAGAAAGACCGCTACCCGAACGATAAGTCGGTACGATATCACAGTACGAAAAAAAACTCGAGATTTTCTAGATCAGCACAGATATAAGTGGCCCAGATTCTTTGTCAGCAGGAGAACATAATACAAAGACGATACATCATGCAGATTTGATCCAGCTACATCATTTCCAGAACCTACTGACGGGAGACGAATTGAACTAATCTACATACGCTAAACGTGGCTGAAAATTAATCAGGAAAAACCTTAGCGTACCATGGTCGATCTAACCCCCGCGACCCGCAGAGGATGCAATGCAAACGATTTTAAAATGTCACACATTTCGTTCCGAAAGCTTAAAGGGCTAGCAAATGAAGGGGCTTTCACTGACAGGCATTACACACGTTCTTTTGACTAGGTCCCAGTACTGAGCAAGCAAAAGGCCACCGAACCGACATCGGTCGCAGTCGGCCCGGGCCAACTGCGGCCGACGTCGGCCCGATGTCTTTTTGCGTACTGCGGTCGGTCCGTTTTCCGTTCAGCCTCTGACACGGGTCCCCAGACTGTATTTTCCGGCCCAAGTTTGACGCCCAAGATTGACGCGGCTTGGAAGTAATGTGCTGCTGGTAGGCTCCAGCCAAAAAAAGCGAGCTAACTTTTGTATAGTGCTAATCAAATTTTACAATCTTCACAGGCTTCCCCAGTTACACCGTACACTTGCGTCCCCCAGTTATACGTTTGTTTCGCCCAGATCAGCACACCACCCTTCTCCAATATGCCTTTTTTTTTTTATGGAAGTGAGCGTTGTAACAGGATCTGATGATCATGCACAGCAGCTCATCGACACGATTCCTGCGACAGTTTCCTACCTCTGCAAGATGCACAGATTCTCATGAGCACCTGCTGTAGGAAGAGGCTAAAGAGATTATCAGCCTTTAGCTGATACAGGCCGGCCTAAGTTGAACCTCTTTCTAATGATCTGAGGGTTATGATAATATGATCTAAAACAACAGCAACAAAAACGACAAAGGACCTCCCAACAAAGAACGCAAATTTAATAAATTGTGTTGTAATTGTCCTTTCTAATCGCGTTTCTGTCCTAGCAGGAATTTTCTTGGCATTTTCCACGCTTGGAGTATTACACCTTCTAGGTCTAGATATTATTTTTTGGCTATTGAAAGAGCACAGCAACTAACAGTTCCTGAGACAGTTTCTTCTATATGCAAGAGGCTTAGATTCTCATGATCTCTAGCAGTAGCAGGAGATCAAGAGAATCTAAGCCTTTTGCTAACAAGGACCGGTTTCATTGACATACATCTTCACCCTTCAGACTGTGTGTGGACCATGACGTCCTCGTGAATGAGGTAAGTCTACGCCATCTATTTTCAACGTCAGGGCCAGGACAAAGATTCGTCGATAGCGCACTGCTGATCTGACGCTAAATCCAGAGAAAGCAAACACTCATAATCCAATCTGACTTCAAAATGTCTCAAAAGTCGGGTCTTTCTCACTATTGATGAACATTGAACGCCTATCCTACTGACCTCTTAATGTTCACAAACTGGTTGTCTCCCTCGATTCGCTACCGCTTATCAGCGGTAGCGAATCGAAGGAGGCAACCAGTATGACTTATTTAGCTGCGGCCAGAGAAAACATTCTGTATGTTATTGTGCAATAGTGTTGCACTTCGCTTATGTTAGAACAGAACAGAAAAGAACATGTGTCGTCGAAGCACAAAAGGACAGAGCTAGATATCGTGGGAGAAACACAGGCGTACAGTACAGGATTACACCAAAAGTCCCCACCCCCACCCCCAAACCTATGTCTCGTGAAACTAAGTGGTGTCGGCTGAGGGAGCTTTCAATGTCTTAATTTCACAAGAGTCAGTCCCAGAAACACACCAGAAGGAGGCAACAATGACTTCTATTCCACTAAGATGTTTTCGCCGACAATCAAAAGAAAACGAAAATCAACTTCTTCGCCAGAAACCAGAAAAACGCAAACTCAACTTTGCAAAGTGCTTAATCCAATCTCCGAAACACCTTCCCTCCAGAAAATCTGACCCTTCCCCTCCCACGTCCCCTAAAAACGTCATTGTGTCTGCTCCGGCCAAGGTTGACCGACAGAGATGTCGTTCCCTCGGGGTCCCCCAAACCGTGTTAGGCTTCAATCAATCAATAAGCGGTGGGCCTGACGTCACGGTGTTTGACATCTGTAAGAGGCATGGATACTCATGAACCCCTGCGGATGCAAGGGTTCATGAGAATCTACGCCTCTTGCTGATAAAGAATAGGGCTCCGATTTACTCACAAGTCTGGTACAATACGCAGACCGAAGAAGACCTCGTGCTCAAGCCTGTGGCTAGTTGGTTTGCCCTTACAAGAAACACTTTTCGCCTGTTGGCCGTCGCAGCTAGTCTGAACTTGTCGAGTTTTAAAGGTCGGCTGGTCTGTGCTTTTGGACCTTACGGCTGGAAGCCATAAGGTCCAAAATTACAGACCAGCACAATGGGATTATCGCTGTCCTGGTATGTTTTGTTTTGTTTGGTCCAAGCGATTTTCCACGGACTTAGACTGGTACGAAATATTGCACCGAGAACCGCCGTCGTCGTCGTTTCAAAAAGATCCCTATGAAGTCTTAAATCTGAGGGGGAAAAAAAACCCTCTAAAAGTTCGTCTTAAAAATGAAAAAGACTGGTCCACGACAGGAAAAGGCAAAAACTGCTCACGGACCCCAAACCTTCATGAACCTCAACAATACAAGATGTAAATTCATTCACAAGAATCCCAAAGCATGCAAGAGTAGATTTTGATGAGCCCCTGCGGATGCAGAGGCTCATGAAAATCTATGCTTCTTGCAGATGGCAGTGCTGGGCTAAGAAATGGCAGAGACTGGAAACGCAAGGCTTATAGGGATTTACACTGGAACTATCCACTCCTCTCTTCGATGCGGATATGAACGCTGGCGCCATTTCCGAGTACCCAAGCCAGAAGCTTCAGATTATTGTCCTAAGGGCCAAACTGCCTTCTTGCTTCAAATCGTTTCCTGAATCCAGAGACACTGGTCCTCACGAGGCCCTACTGGAATCCACGCTGGTTGTCGCCCTCGAATCGCTGCGCTGATCAGCGCAGCGAATCTAGAGTTACAACCAGTGTGACTAGAATCTACACTTCTTCCTGCTTTTATCGTCATCATCTGCGATCTTTAGAGGTGATGACAGAGGTTCAATCTACTTATGACTGATGCACATTTTTTCACGAAGCGCTATGATCCTGGTCCTGCTAATGTAAAAAAAAAAAAAAAAAAATACCACAGGCTTGGGTAGAGAAATACGTTTTTAATCTGTGTATCAATGACACTAGTTCTCACCGCGTGTATTTCTTCTAGTCCCTGTAAAATAGGACTTCACGGTGAGTTGAAATAAATAAATACTGTGCGTTGATACACATAGTGATAAAGCTATTTTTCTACCCAAGCTTTGTGTAATAAAATACCACTGTTTTCCGACGCTTATGTTAAAATAACCTTAGCGGATTTCACCTCTCATTGGAGCAGAAACGAAAAAAACAAACAAAAAAAACACAACAAACGCAACAACAACAAACAACCAGTGCATATTTTAACCGGCAATGAAGTCAAGTCAAAGTGATTTATTGTGATTTATGGATAATTATCGCACAACTCCAAGTCAATAAAAACAGATGAAATAATAATATATTACGATATAAGTCTACTTCCCTCATAACACACCCCTGCTCAAACTCCTTTACTGGCTCCCCATCCCCCAACGCATCCAATACAAAATTCTGTCTCTCTGCTACAAATCCCTGAACAACTGCGCTCCTGCCTATCTCTCCAACTTACTTCACCCCTACACACCTTCCCGCTCCCTCCGCTCTGCCTCTGACCCTCTCCGCCTCCACATCCCTCGCACCAAACTTAACACTTTCGGCCCCCGCTCCTTCTCCGTCTACGGTCTATCCACCTGGAACACTCTCCCACTCTCTCTCCGTCAGAAACACTCTCTCTCCTCCTTCCAGTCCGCCCTCAAAACTCACCTCTTTTAACAGTTTTAGCACTATATCACCACACTCCCCACCCCAAGCTGACCGTCGTAATGTATTCCACTGTTTGTGGTACGCAAGTCATAGTCTAAAGCGTGCGCATGCGTGCGCAAGTTGTGAGTGCGCGCTTAGAGTTATAATTATTATAAGATAAGCGCATTATAAATACCGTAATTATTAATTATTATTATAACAAGGTCGGTTATAACAAACATCGGATATAACAAAACTTCAGAGGTCCTGACAGCACTCTTTCTATGTAAATTACTTTGTTTATAACAAACGTCAGATATAATAACAAGAAAAGCTGGCGATTTGTTATATCCGAAGTTTACTGTAAATGGGTTAGTTAAAACAAGTAAAGAATAGGTATCACACACTGCAAAATTTCACAAATATCACACATACTATAAAAGATCAGTATAAAACTCAGACTTTTTTTCGACGATACAGCTGATTGGGTAATATGCCTCATATCACACAGGTGAAAGGGCCATGAATGCGGAGGAGGCCATAGAAGTGCTCGGAACGCAACATCCGTTGGGCGTGTTGACCTACCTAGCTAAAAGGACCGCTCAATAACGTACTGATGAATCACTCGGAAATAGGTGGGCGCGCGGACGGAATCAGAAAAGTACTGATTCCCACCTTCCATCTGCAAGACGCATAGATTCTCATGAGCCAACACCATCCAGATGCAAGAGGCATAGATTCTCATTAAAATCTATGCCTCTTGCAGACTTCGTAGTCGGCTTCAACAACTTACATGTTCTTGATCCTTTCGAAGGCGTCTTATTGGCTCCTTGAATCAGTCGAGTACCTGAGCCAATATCTGCCAACTGCAAGAGGCACAGATTCTCATGAGCCCCTGCGTTGTAGGGGCTCATAAGAATCTATGCCTCTTGCAGAAATAGGTATCGGCTCAATCAACTAACATTTCTGATTTTAAGAAGAGTGTTCTTACGGTAGTAGAGCATGCGTCGGAGTAGGGAATTGGTGACGGAAATGAATCCCGGCTAAGAACGCAGGGAACAATACCCTTGACCACTTCCCTTCCTGAGTCTTAGCGGATTCACAGGCTACTTACTTACTTACTTACGCCTGTCACCCCTACCCGGGTATAGGCCGTCGACGAGAGACCTCCAGCAACTCCTGTCCTGTGCTTCTCCTTCGATTCTACTCCAGGTGGTTCCCAGTCTCTTGATGTCTGCTTGGAGGTCTCGACGCCAGGAGTTTCTCGGCCTACCTCTTTTCCTCTTTCCCTGGGGGTTCCATGACAATGCCTGCCTAGTGATACTGGAAGCTGGCTTTCTCAGACTGTGACCGATCCATCCCCATCTTCTTCGCCCAATTTCATTCTCTGCTGTTATCTGCTCTGTTCTCTCCCAGAGTCTGACGTTGCTGATCTTCTCTGGCCAGTGGATTTTCAAAATTCTTCTAAGGCAACTGTTCATGAAGGTCTGTACTCTGTTGACTGTGGTTTTTGTCAATCTCCATGTCTCTGCTCCATATAGGAGAACTGCTTTTACATTGGAGTTGAAAATCCGGACTTTGGTGTGTTGTGACAGCTCTCTGGAACTCCACACTTTTTTCAACTGGAGAAAGGTTGCTCTGGCTTTACCGATTCGTGCTCTGACATCTGCATCAGTGCCGCCTTTTTTGTTTATGATGCTCCCGAGATAGGTGAAGGACTCCACCTCCTCCAACGGGGTGCCAGCAAGCAAGACTGGTTCTTCCCTGGTTGCGTTCAGCCTCATTGTCTTTGTTTTCTGTTTGTGAATGGTGAGGCCCACTTGGGACGAGATGTCAGCAAGCCTCGTGGTCTTGTCCTGCATTTGTTGATGAGTGTGGGACAGTAATGCCAAGTCGTCTGCAAAATCGAGGTCGTCAAGCTGTGTCCACAGTGTCCACTGTATTCCACTTCGTCTGTGCTCTGTGGTCATCTTCATGACCCAGTCTATGGCCAGTAGGAAGAGGAACGGAGACAGCAGACACCCCTGGCTGACACCAGTTCTGACCTGGAGCTCTCTGGTGAACTGCCCTTCGTGGATCACGCGACATGTCATGCCATCATAGCTGCTCTTGATCAGGCGGACGAGCTTTGTGGGTACACCGTAGTGTCGTAGGAGTTTCCACAGAGTCTCTCGGTCCACGCTGTCAAATGCTTTCTCATAATCCACAAAGTTGACGTACAGCGGGGAGCTCCACTCCAGAGACTGTTCCACGATGATGCGGAGAGTGGCGATCTGGTCTGTACATGATCGGTTCTTCCTGAATCCTGCTTGCTGGTCTCTCAGCAGGGGGTCAACGGAGCTCTTCATTCTCTCTAGGATGATCCTGTTGAAGACCTTTCCTGGTACTGACAGCAAGGTGATTCCTCTGTAGTTGGAACACTTGCTGAGGTCGCCTTTCTTGGGAAGCTTGATTAGGTATCCCTCCTTCCAGTCAGCTGGCATCACCTCCTTTTCCCAGATCTTTCCAAACAGTGGGTACAGCATCTCAACTGTTGTCTCTAGGTCTGCTTTCAGAGACTCCGCTGGGATGCCATCTGGCCCTGCTGCTTTGCCATTCTTCAAAAATGCCACTGCTTTTCTGATCTCTTCCCGGCTGGGTCTGTCACAGCTGATGGGTAGGTCGGTTTCTGCCGGCTGGATGTCGGGGGGGTCGGGTGGGCTAGGTCTGTTCAGTAACTCTTCAAAATACTCGGCCCATCTGTCGAGTTGGTCTGCTCTGTACTGTTAGTCTTTTCGTCGGCGTTTTTGTAGCTATTTCCTTTTTTGCAGGGTGGTGGCTAGAATAGCCAAAAAGATTATTATAGTAGTATATAGCAGACTGAGGTTTCGTATGTTATGTTGGCATATACATTTTGTTCAGATACACTATTATTTAAAGCGATGCGACCTAAACAGAAATCTTCCCATTTAAAGGATAATAAAGTACCTTCGAATTTTGAATTAAAGTTCGGTTGTCAGTGGTCAGCTTTGGTCTACATCGATGAATGAATGAATAAAGCTTTATCTTTCAATGATTTAAGGATAGGCGCTAAGCTTCTTTTCATTTGTAACTGTCTTTGCTATCTATCTACTTTACTTTACAGAATCACGTGCGCCAAGTCATCATTCTTGTCTTGTGGAAAACAACGACTGATGGTGGGCAACAGAGGAACACATACCTGCACAAGTCACTGGGCTAATAAGAGAAGCATATCCTTACAAGGGGCATTGAACACCATGAGCCCCCGCTTCTGCGGGGGCTCATGATGCTCTATGAACCTTGTTAGAATATATTTCTCTTATTCTCTTGCGGATGATTTTCAGTCGCCGTTCTCTTAACCCAATACATCCTGAGGCCGATTTTGTAAAATTTGTTTACTGTCCGACCAAGGATACATTACAGATTAGGAGACAGATTAACTGTTTTTAGTTCACGGGTGGTGCCAGAATAGCTTGGCGCCTGAGGCGCCAAGCTATTCTGGCACCACCCTTGAACTATCAGTTAATTTTTTTCAAGCAATGGGTGTATCAGAATGAAAAGGGTTAAGGACTGTGTCTAACAATTAGGTCGGCGGGTTCCAAGAGAACTGGACGAGATCAAAGCCAAGGAAATGAGAGGGCACGTGGGTGGTTGAGAAAACCATGTCCGGTTCGTCCAAATGGCATTAACGATTAGCGTCTCGACAAGTCAGCAGAAAATCTGACGCTGATCGATCCGAACCATAGATATATGTTTTGGATTTAAGAAAAAAAAAATCATGACCAAAAAGCTGATTACCAAGTGTGTAAAATGCAAAGAAACTCCCCAAAACGAAAAGAAACACCTTTAGAAAGACAAGTACAATAATAATAATAATGTACATTTATATAGCGCTTAACCTCCAAATAAATGGTGCTCTAAACGCTCTACAACTGTGTTGATCTTTCTAAGCGTGTTTCTGTCTTTGTTGGGATTTTCTCTGAACCACTAAGCGTGTTTTTTTCTTGACTGGGATTTTCTGAAACAAAGGTAGAATTCTCTAGCGGAAAGAAAAACCAAACCTTGGATATTACAATGTGCATTATTTGGAAATATAATGGTTTATTTTTAAAATTTAAGACATACAAGATGCCACAGCGCTTGATAAATCGGACAGGTTTGATTGATTGATTGTACATTGCTTAACGTCCCGACATCAACAAGGCTTTCTCAGGACGTGCCTGCACTGCTTGTGAAAAAAAACAGAACAGAATATTGAATGTATGTCGCCAGCTGGTATAAATCGGACAGGACAGTCCAAAGGTAGTGCCAGATTAGCTTGTTTTCCTAGCAAGGCGCCGCGGTTATCTGGCACACACTGCCGCTTAAATAGCATTACATGGCCAATCCATTTTCGATAGCTTGTACAACCCCGTTAACACAATCGAGGTGTGCTGCATTCGGATACGCGGCTTTATGCCGCGTATCCTGATGCAGCACGCATCGAATGAGTTAAAGAAGCTTCTCAAAGTTGCGAAACCCACAAAGTGTGAATGAATTTAACTGTTCAGCTCCTGAAAACAATTCACTTTCACACAGCTAATTCTGTTACCATGGTCACTTCTTCAAATGTGATTATCCACTCTAAAAGAGAGAGAGAGAGAGAGAGAGAGAGAGAGAGAGAGAGAGAGAGAGAGAGAGAGAGAGAGAGAGAGAGAGAGAGAGAGAGAGAGAGAGAGAGAGAGAGAGACTACTCAGTTCCTAATGAAAGACTTTCCAGATCGAACCGACTTTCATTTGGTCAGCGATTAAGCGCTCGTGGCCACTGTTTCGATTGACTTACCCGATGGCCACCTTAATGAATTGAGGGGACCATCAGATAGCAAATTTACAGTGAACGTCACTCGTCTGCAAGAGGTATAGGTCATCATGAGCTCCCGCATCATGCGGGGGCTCATGAAGATCTACATCTCTTGCTTCTGTTTCTTGCTGGCCGCGTTAAGTCCGCGTTCCTCACGAGGAGCATCCATTCTGAGTTTAGTTGACTATGCAAAAGCCGAATAGCCTTGGGTCAACAAAACCAATCTCTAAGAGGCTTAGAGTTGCGAGGGCTCATGCAGTTCTATGTCTCATGCCGGCGTATTTTAAACCAGTGTTTAATTTTCTCCAGCGAAAGAGGCTATCGACTGTTTTGATTACGACGGATACGACTAGTAGCCGTAGGTAAATCAAACCACTAAGGGTAAGTCAATAAAATAGACTTTAAAGAGGGATCTGCTGTGTAAATTCTAAAACGTGACCTGTGGCCATGGTATAGAACTCGCTTATCTCCTAATTCAAATTCTGGGTGGTCAGTCTAGCTGTGCGAAAACGTGTTTACTCAAATTGTCAACAAGGTAACTTAACTGTGTCAAGTCTATACTGAAACTGTCACGTCAACAACATTTCCTTACAGACTGTGCTTGCCCGAAGGACCACCCTCCGAAACATTTCTATACTTCCCAAAATTACCATTAGTTCGTCTAGACTGTGACATTCTCGCATTTTCGATGACGTGTCCAGTATTGTAAATTTAGAATTCCCACAAAACAGAATGTATGAAATTCTGAATTGGAAAATGCTGAACAAAAGTAGCGCGACTGGTTTTGAGCTAGTTAGTGAAAGGATTGTTGCCGACGGAAAACGAGGCGACGCGGCGAACTCCCGGGTGTGATTTCTAAGGTTAACAAATTCCAAGAATTCTTTGCTTCCTTATGTCCGGACATTACGTTTTTGCAGCAAACATTGTTACACCAAATGTTCACATATTAACTCGGCTTCAAGAAACTTGGCTTACTTCTTTTTTTCCAGTTTAACCCGTATCATTCGGAATACACTAGTGTGTGAAATAAGTTTGACTAAAATAGTTCAAGGGTAGTGCCAGAATAGCTTGGCGCCTTTAGGCGCCAAGCTATTCTGGCACTACCCTTGAACTAAAGCCATTGGTCTATATCCTTATCCGTAAATACTATAATGTAGCTTGCATATGGCAGTGTACACATTTGTAGCTTTTAGCCTCAGTATGATATGGGTTGGCCAGCTCAACTCAGTGCCAACTGACGCAAATTATGTTTCTGCAATCTTCGTGGATTCAACACCCAAAACCCCTAAGCTGCCCGAGGAACGTCGATTCAAAGTGGTGTCAGCAAGAGGTATAGATCCTCGTGAGCCCCCGCTGCTGCGGGGGCTCATGAGGATCTATACCTCTTGCAGCTGGGTGGTGTTCAAATTTTTTCGGCACTGAGCGGGTTAAACTCAACGATTTCCCTCGTCTGTTGTGCAATTCACAGTATAATGTTATTTCAAAAACATAAATAGTCAACACAAAGTTAAGAATCCAAATTTTGGCAGTTTGTCCTCTAAAGAATTCATTGCACCGCAGGAGACAGGTCGACAGTACTAATAATTTAAGGGTGGTGCCAGAATATCCTGGCGCCACCTTCAAATATCATAGTCGATCGTTCTCCCGATGTAGCGTGTCCAGGCTAAAATGAGATAAACGCGTCACAAATTGTACTTGTCGCCCGAGAGGCGCCAAGCTATTGAGGCATCGCCCTTAAACTATCATGGTCGATCAATCTCCCGTTATAGTGTCTAAAGTGGGTTAAAATGCACAACTTGTATCTGAGAGAGGCGATAAGCTATTCCGGAACCATCCTTGAACTATCATGCTCGACCGATCTGCTGTGGTGGTGTGCTGGGGCTGAGAGGAGCACCCATCCTTCTCACCAATTACCGAATTAATACACTTCACCGGTCACTGTGACACCAGCGGCAATAATAATAATAATAATAATGCATAGCATTTATATGGCGCATTTCTCATATTTATAATATAACTCAATGCGCAGAATGTAGCCGCGAACTGAACCCAACAAGCATGCTCACGTGAATCACACGCATTCACTCACACACTGTACGTAAACACAGAAGATTCACGTGGTACTAAGGGCAAGCTCAAGCGAGCTACTGACGGTATTTGGAAATCGTTTTGTATTTGAAATTTTATTAAGTTGGCTGAAACTGATACCAAAGTGGAGGGGGAGGAAGAGCCGGAGTACCCGGAGAAAGAACCCCCCGACGGTCCGCCCGAATTAACGGTGACACTTACTAGAGGAGAAAAATCCGACGCCGGAACCCGGAATCGAACCTCGCACCTTTAGCATTGGTGGCAGGCGCCTTAACCACTGCGCCACGGACCGCCCCAATACATGGAATGGCGCCGTATGCATAATTTATACCATGCCGTCCGTTTTCTGTTTTCTGTGAATAGCTCTGGTGATTCAGCTCAACACTTGGGATATATTTACGGTCCCTTTGACAATCAGTTACGCAAATCTCGAAAAGGCAAACATTCTTACAGGCCCTTGCAGATGCACTGGCACATGAGAATTTACGCCTCCTGCTGGAAAAGATCGACATCATTTACTTCTGTGTTCCTTGGACGGTCCCTCGTCCAGCCACTCACAAATCTGCAAGAGGCATAGATTCTCATGAGCCCCTGCTGTTGCAGGGGCTCATGGGAATCTATGCCTCCTGCTGGTAGAGATCGGCGCCATATACCTTACTCCCCTGCTTCTGATGCGTAAACAGACCGTGCCGAGTATACAGTCTTGAGGCCCCTGAATAGAATCACAGGCTTATGAAGCTTCTGGTGGACAATCGCTAGGGAAACGCACTATTAAGGCGGGTTAAACTGCTATTGTTATTAGTATCACTGCTAAATTAGCAACTGAACAGGCACGTGTGATGACAAACAAACAAACAAAAGAAAGTGGTGGACCATAAGCTACGTTCTAGTTCGTGGCTCAACTCAACCATGCCGTGGTACGTCTCCACAATTTCGAAAGTCTACCGTTTCATTGATTGGACTAAACCAGAGAACATAAACACATGATAGAAAATATACGGGGCGCGGTGTGTCTGAAATAAATCTCATTTACTTAATAACAATTTATTTGTGTTTGTATAGATCTGCAAGCATTGGCTGTTCTACGACACTATATGATACAGCATATGTTACAGCAAAACGTCTAATTGACATTGAAACGGCATATCAGTATTCATGTCTCAGAGAGAGAGAGAGAGAGAGAGAGAGAGAGAGAGAGAGAGAGAGAGAGAGAGAGAGAGAGAGAGAGAGAGAGAGAGAAAACGGGAAGCGTCCATTCATTTCGAACGTGGCAGCCTTTCAGTCTGAGAAGACAGTCGCAGGGTAATCAGAATCTGTCACACTGGCGATCCTCTTACCCTCTGTCGTGACCCTGCAGGTTAGTATGCTCGTAATGAGGACCTCGACCTCGCAAACCCGGATACGTCAACCACCGCTGAAGAAGTCAAGGCCGAGGCGCACGATGCAAAAATTAAGTGCGCTGGTCTGCGATTTTGGACCTTGCGGCTTCCAGCCGTAAGATCCACAATCACAGACCAGCACACGGTTATGGATTAATGAAATATGCGTGTTGCAATAAGGGTTTGGGAAAGGGGAGGCCTGGGGAGGGGGGTGTTTCAGAGATGGGGCTAAAAATATGTTCAGTTACATCCCCCCCCCACCCACCCCCACCCCCCTTCCCAACCTCGACGTCTGATGCCAACACGATGATCCCTGTCTTATAACTAACCTATAGGTCAGCCTCAGTATATCGCGGTACCGGTGGAACCACCAAAGCCGGCTATTCGCGAGCGCGTTACTGCAATGCTGAATTTTACATGGACTTGAGAAACCACTTGGTACACAAAAGGTCCTCGGGCCGATGTCAGTTTTAGCTGGCCCCGGTCCAAAGACCTTTCTGCTCACCGTGCGTCCACGTGGGAGCTACAGACATGTGCGAATCATATCAAAAGCCGCAGTGTACTGGAGCGTGTAACACTGAGGCTGACCTGTATCATGTATTCTTGCTGAAACGAAAGCGACATCAGGATAATTATTTCGGTTTTTAAACGCATCACATGAACTTGCGAAGAATGCTGGTTAGCGCAAATGGAGACAAAATATAATTGTGAGAGCAACTTGTGTGATATCAAAGAAAGCAAAAGAAAACATGCAAAGGAAGTGTTATGCAAAGTCAGGAGATAACGTTACATGGGACGTCACGCAATATTCACTCTTGGAGAAATAATTATGGTATTATAATATAATTTCACAGCAACACAAGAAAGACAGTAACAACGTCTTCATTTCAATCATTTTCACTAAAGTTTCTATAACCGTTTTCAAGCTCCGTCAGTTTTCATAATATCCATTCAAAGAAACACAGTTGCCATCACATCCGTTCGAAGAAAACAAAGGAAAAACGCCTGCACAGAAAGTTTTATGCGAAAGCCGCCATATTGCCAATGCAATATTCGCTCTCCAGTCATACATTTAATCTGGATGCCTACCTCGGTCTCAGGATGTAAATGGATTTTAAAATGCGACTGTAGGCGTTCATGAGAATCTAAGCCTCCTGCAGATAAACTGAGAATAGTCACTACTATGGGGCTGTCCATGTTGGTTCCTCAGTCGCACTTACGTCAACTCGTATGACTTCATCAGTCTCAGGATGCCAGCGAGTTTAACCTCTTTCAGCAAGAGGATTCACATGAGCCCCTGCGGCTGCAGGGGCTCATGTGAATATATGCCTCTTGCGGATATAACATGGCGCCGCTATGGGCCGGTTCTCCAACAATACGGGGATATGATATGAACGCACAGCAACGCTGCCGTCAACTGGGCTGTAAAAACATCTTATACTTGAGCGCTGGTACAGCGCAGTAATGGCATGGCATAGCAGGCGCAAAAATCGATGGCAGAGCCATATTCCAAAACAGTGTTTTATGTTCATCTGACGATGATATCCCGTTTACCTTCTCCGTCTTAAAAAAAACCAGATATATAATTATATATATATATATATATATATATATATATATATATATATATATATATATATATATATATATATATATATATATATATATATATATTGATTCAAGCAAGTTGTAGATACCGGTGTGGCATGGACTAATGAGGAACTATGCCTCCTGGAGTTTGAGCATTCGAATTCCGACCTGATGTATTTTTCTGTTTAGAATGAGAATGAACCCACATGGCCTATTTCGTCCCTGCAGCATCGATGTGACTCACAGATCAGCAAGAGACGTGCACATGACCCCACTGCAAGCTGCAGGAGCTCATGAGGATCTATGTCTCTTGAAGACTGGAGGAGATTCACAGAAAAGCAAGACTCACTGTTTAGA
Organism: Semisulcospira habei; assembly: GCA_036245525.1. Taxonomy (NCBI): domain Eukaryota; kingdom Metazoa; phylum Mollusca; class Gastropoda; family Semisulcospiridae; genus Semisulcospira; species Semisulcospira habei. The sequence goes on along the minus strand of BTPG01000008.1, from coordinate 58,568,343 downwards.
CTGAGGACGCTATTATGCTGGAATGCCGCTAGCGTGCCATGTAGCCATGGAGACCGGTGGAGGCAGCCAACCAAAGAAGCAGTCTCTCTGACACGTTGCATCCATACGAGGCATAGATTCTCATGAGAATCTACGCCTCTTGTTGGCAGGGATGGGTCCAATTAAGTTATTACCTTGCAATGCAATTATTTTTCTGCACGTGCCAGCAGGCATCGGTCCCATTTGCTTGCTGCAATTACATCTCTGCCCCTTAAACGACGATAGACATGGGATTAAGGCTTGTAGCTAATGGAACTGGGTGGATGGACCACGAAAAAGCCTAAGCAATGTGTTGTGCGACTGGCTGTCGTACATTATTGATCAAAATCATTGTCTGGGCGAGACGCCAGGCAGGCCCACTCACGGCCGTTGAGCACTTAGCTGTACAATTACGGGCTGTCTAGATGGTTGTGATGGTGACCCATCATTCCCCTCCCCCCCCCCCCCTCCCCAACCATTACTACGATACAAAATATCTTCAGGTATCTTCTTAGGTACTATCACGAGCTATCGAGACCCATTTCCCACTGTTGAAGATCCATTGTCTTTCTTGACCTTTTTCTGAGTGACCAGTGTCTCCCTTCTTGGGTACTATCATGTACTATCGAGACAGACCCATTTCCCACTACTGAGGGCAAGAGGACAACGACCCTCGTCATCGTCGTTTCCTTTTTGTGTGACATGTGTATCCTGTGTCAGTAAAAGATATTGTGTTCTCGTGCCCTGTGACGTCTCCCTTGCCAGTACAAGATCCTTTATACTTCTATCATGTCACACGTCTATCCCTTGCTAGTACGTACAATACCCTGTCTTCTCCTGTCCGGTGACATGCCTCCCTTGCCAGTACAAGATCCTGTCTTCTTCTGCCATGTCACGCGTCTCTCCCTTGTCAGTACAATATCCTGTCTTCTCCTGACACGTCTCCCCAGCCAGTGCAAGATCCTGTCTTCTGTCTTGTCTCCCTTTTCAGACGAGGATCCTGTCCCATTTCGCCCTGACTTTCATTGTCTTGTCTCCTTTGTCAGTGGGGGATTTAGGGATTCACAGCCAATGCCATTGTGCGCTGGTCTGTGATTTTGGACCTTACGGCTCGAACCGTAAGGTCCAAAATCACAGACCAGCGCACATCTCTGTTTCTGTCCAGTCTCAACCGCCAGCACGAGAGGATCCGGTCTCATTTCGCCCTGACTAGCCGACTACCCGTGCCGTGTCTTCTTTGTTAGAGAGGGATTAAAGGATCTTCTGTCAGGACCAGCTTCATCACGCTACGCATCGCGTAAACAGGTGATAATCTGAACAGGGAGCTGCGACACAGAAAAGTGTACACAGCTTAACCCCTTTCACTGCCACTGGCCACACGGATGTGCTGTGAAATGATTTTTCTGAAAGATCAATGCATGTTCACCACCAAAGAACCATTTGCTTTGCTGCCAGATGCCACGAGCTGTGCTGCTGAAATCAGAGTACAATCAAGGCCAAAGAACCCCATCCGCCCACGGCACACGGATACAAAGCAGGGTTAGCGAGAGGCACAGATCTTAATGAGCCCCGCACCTGCGGGGGCTCATTTGGATCTATACCTCTTGAAGGTGGATGGTCTAAATTGTGTTGCAGCATAAAAGGAGTGAACGGAACATGTCGTAGATCAGTCGACCAAAACAGAAGCACTAACAGGGACAAGTCCATGACAATAAAAGGAACAGAGTCTCATCAGCCACTACAACCAAAATATAAACACTGGTCCTATAAAAACTGTATAAAGATGATGCATAAACTGTGATGAAACCCTGTGGTTGCCTCTTATAACGGGAGGAGATAGCTAAGCGACACTGAATAATGAATAACCGATAGCACTGAGAAAAGGTCATTTGAATGATCACTTCGATTCAGCAAAAGCGTTTTCAAGACGGCCTCCATACTATGGGCCGGTGATGGCCCGCGAATGGAAAGATGTCTTTTTCACATGTGAGAGAGAGAGAGAGAGAGAGAGAGAGAGAGAGAGAGAGAGAGAGAGAGAGAGAGAGAGAGAGAGAGAGAATGAATCATATTTCTCTGGTGTAACGTCTTTTATTCACAAACGGAAATGTCTCCGGCGGACGCAAGAGTTGTTTAGCGTATTCAGTAAATCAGCAAGCAAGTGCCATCTGCAAGAGGAATGGATTCTCACGAGCCCCTGCAGCTGCAGGGGCTCGTTAAATATACGCCTCTTGCTGCCTGAGATCGGCACTATCTACATCCTCAAATCAAGCAGTCGTCTGGGCTTCACATGAAGTCCACGCTTGCAGACATTCGTTTTAGCCCTTTTGTCTGCAAAACAAAAACTTGTGAATGTAGATCAATGACAGCAGAAGAGAGAAAGATAGCATTCAAGAACCCAAAGCATACAGGACCGAATACAAGTGCGGTTCACAAAAGAAAAACACTACGTCGGTTCTCGGCAGTGAATTGTCTAAGGCTGTATTATATTGACTGTCGCAGATGTTCGAACACTTCTTATTCGCCTGAACAATACAATGAACTGCCTCCTTCCTCCCTCTCCCAAACGCATTCAACATGTCTGTGGTTGACTGTAGGCCAGATGATTCACCCGATTGTGGACACAGCAGAGTGTGTCTCACCCAAGCACACAACCTGAACCCAGTCAGTTCTGCCAGCTCTCTGCCCTCGCATGTTTTTGAAAGTAGTTTCCAAACTATTGGACTACCACAAATGGTAGAGGTACCTGGGTCGCCTGCTGCTCCGAAAACTGCAACAACTAATGAAATGCCGAAAGAGGGGATAGGAAAATGAAACGTGGGCGATCTACTGAAATGTTGCTGAAACAGATGAAAACAGTTTGCAGCGCCCAACATTACAAAAAAACATTTATTTCATTTTCAGCTCTCCACAGGGATTCCGAACCTGCGTTCAATACACGCAGCACAAGAAACAGTCTCAGGGAAAAAATGAAGATATCATGCATCCGGTTCTTCTAATATGGACTGGCATCCATATTTGCGGCTCCGTAAAAAGGATCAACCGCCAGTATGCCTTTTGCAGCAAAGTCCATTGTCAGACGGCACGAGGCATAGATCCTCGTAAGGCTCACGAGGATCTATGCCTCTTGCAAGCACAATTCAGCCTTGTGATTTTCACGCAGTGCGGGCTATCCAGTGTTTATTTCACGGTGGGGTAACCAGACCAATTCCGGCAGAAAAAGACCCCTGAATACTGATGACGCAAAGCTTGGCATTTCCGTAACTGATGTCATTGTGGAGAAAGGGAGGCAGTGTAAATGATCTCCTCTGTGAGCGTGTGGTCTTCACGAGCGGAAAGCAACAGCTTTCGTAAGCTGAAGCGTACGAGCCAAGAAGCATTTTCTAGTATGTGCACGGTATAAACTGAATTGCAGAGGTTCAAAACAAAGTGCGCGAGTGACATTCAGCCCTGACACTATACAGCAAGATATGGATAGGCATGGTAGTTCAAGGGTGGTGCCAGAAAAGCTTGGCGCCTATTGGCGCCAAGCTGTCCTGGCCCCATCCTTGAACTACCGTGGTCGCACTATCTCCTGAACCGTAATGTAGTCTTTACCGGACAACTTTCAGTTTGGGGGAGAACATCCCAACGAAGAAAGAAAGAGTTATAATTACACAATTTATAAATATTTCGGGTTAACTCATTCAGCCCGGCGGCCGTATTTCATAAAATTTTGGAGGCGTCATCTAATGACTATGCACCAGTTGCAGACAATGGATCGACCATGATAATTCAAAAATAGTGCCAGATTAGCTTGGCGCCGACAGGCGCCAAGTTAATCTGGCACTTCCCTTGAATTACCATGGTCGACCCATCTTCTGCTGTAGTGCGTCAGGGCTGATTGGGTTAACGGCTTTTTTCAAAATAGACATACAAACAAGTACGCACTTTGCAACTTATCGTTTTGTGATGTGCAGATGAAACTCAATTTTGGGAATTTATTTCAGTTTTGGGAACTGCCTAAGGCTCAAAGTTAAATATATCTTGCAATTCGCGCGGTCACAGAACAACAGTCTAAAGCTTCTGTCAGTGACACATCTGGCATCTACTACTTTAACGTCCAAACAATCCGTTTGTGAGTAATGCGATATAGAACACTTTTCTTTACATGATTCTCGTTCGTGGGCGGCAAGAGCAATGCAAAGCATTCAAAATCAATGGTCGTGTGAACGGAATTCATACAAATTCTGCAGTTGTCGTCTCTAAGTTACTAAGACAGCGTGCGAAGAGACTCACGCAAAATAATCTCATTCTAGACGCATCAAGGAAGTGTCTGTACATTACTTTTGTTTGTTTATATGTTTTCTGTTTACAAGTGACTTCGAGGGCTGCAATATTCCGGCAATTGCGCCCAAATTGTGAGTGATTATGTCGAAAGAAGCGACGGAACACGTTTGAGTAAACATGTCTGTCTCAGAATATTGGACAAAAATGACGAGGTGGAACAAGGAGAAGAGGAAAGCAAACACACTAACATCCTAAGATTCTATCTGGGAGCGACACATTGCCAATATGTCAATACAGCACCCTGATACAATGTGCCGGCCGTATTATTATGGTGTCAACGAGAAACGTGTCCTGTTCTGTGTCTTTGGGCCTTACGGCTTAAAGCCGTAAGATCCAAAATCACAGACCAGCAAACAAATTAGCCGCAAAGCCATCAATATGCGGTCGCTAAGCTATCGTTTTCATCTGCAGCGAAATTGAGCGGAATGGGCTCAATAACATCAGAGCGTCTTACAGGAAACGATAAGCTTCGGTTACTGATAATTCGTATGCCGAGTATGTGATTCGGACCTTACGCTCGAAGCCATAAGGTCAAAAAATCACAGAAGAGAACACACACTTGCTCTTTAGCAGATGGGGAGTCGTGGAGAGGCATTTCGGTATACTTCGGACAGTTTACGACCGAGCGCATAGATCGAATAGAACGCGAAGCCGATTATCAACACATGCACGTTCCGACGAATAAGCTGGCGATGATTTGTCACATACATGTAGCAAAACCGTACACAGACTTATTCAGCCCGCTCTGATCTCCAGGAAACATAGACCCCCAGGAGCTCCTGCAGTATGCTGGAAAATACCCGTTCCATTTTCACTACATTACAGCCGCAGATTGAAGAGAGTTACTGATCCGGAGCAAGTATGCGACTCCATAAAACAAAAATTCTAACTGTCTGAGAAACCTCAGACGTTACAAAAATGGGGCTGAACCAAACTAGAAAGAGGCAAAGACTCTGATGAGCCCGTGCATCGCACGGGCTCATGAGAATCAGTGCCTCGTGCAGACGGTAGCTGTTGGCTAGTGGACTGCATATTATTTGCCAAACATCAGCTCGCATTGACAAATAATCCATCTCAGCTCCTAGTCAGCAGTGTCCGCTACCAACACTCTTCCGCAACACTGTTCCCGCCAGCGACACCTCCACCGGGACACCACCTCTTAACATGAACCAGTCTTCTCGGTCTACGGACTACAGATGTGAATGATGCTCAAGAACTACAGGTTGCAGCCTGCGGGATATCATGAGGATCGCCTACACCTTCTGGAATTAAGAAGACGGTGGCCGCTGACGTGCACTGGGGGGAGTGCGAGACCATGGGTAGAACTTGCCTTCGAGTTCAACCCCCCAAATCTCCCGTGTCCAAAACACAGGCCTATGTAGAGGAACCGTATTCAGGTCTGATGCTTTCTTCTTAGAGGAGTTCAAGAGGACTTACACCTTCTGGGCATCGGAGAGGTTCGCTTCTGAAGTGCAATGGGAAACCAAAGCGAGAAGACTGCACTGGGTCCTCCTAAATCACACGTTCCCCATTCACCAACGGTCTGGACCAAACCAACCAGACTGAAAGCCAACCCGATAAGCAAAAGGTTCTCGAGCCGACGTCGGCCGCCATTGGCCCGCACACAGCAGTGCGCGGACCAACAGCGACCGGCGTCGGCAAGACGGACTACGCTTGCCGGGAAAGGACCATCTCCCTGAATAATGAAGGTCACGGAACACAGTGCCACACTGCAACTGTCCAACCCCGTATCTGACATGAATATAAGGTTGGCCAGTTACACCGACGAGATCCTCGTGAGTCACTGGAGCATGCAGTAGTGGCCATAGGCGGGAGTTGAGAAACGCGTTTTCACGAAGTGCATCAATGTACAGTAATATTCATTTCTTCTAATCATTGTAAAACAAAGTTTTACAGTGATTAGAAGAAATAACTTACTGTTCACGGTGTATTACCGTAGCCTGGTAGTGGCGCACCCGTTCAAAGCAAGTGTAATATTAGTTATTACAAAATGGGACACACGCTGTATCCATTCGGTAACTGCGTCGGATTTTACGTCTAGCAAGTATCACATCGCACACGACAAAGATCCCGTTACATATGTGCTGGTCTGTGACTGCATTTGACGGCTACACGGCAAGTCCAAATTCACAGACCAAAACATAATACTAGCAGAAAGATTGTTGTTCTTGTACTATCTGTCACCTTTTACCACAAACACAATACCATTTTATTGAAAAACCTGTCCAGCAAAATTGGAATAATAATAATAATAATAATAAGGAAGATTTATAAGGCGCCAATACATGGTAAGATGCTCTAGGCGCCGTACATATGAACAAAACATACAAATATTACACAAAAAGTGACAAAGCCACATGTACAATTACACAGAAGAACAGAATTGTGACTAAATACATGAACACTGATAATCAAAGTGGGAAAAGATGGGTTTTAAGACTGTGTTTAAAACTGGCACTAGACTCACTGTATCTCAATGATTTAGGAAGATCATTCCAGGCTGATGGACCCTGGTAAGAAAAAGATCTCTGCCCAAATCCTTTAGTCCTTACTGTAGGAATACGAAGCATTTTCTTGTCAGACGAACTGCGCAATTGCCTCGAAGGGATATAACAGTGAAGGAGCTCTGAGAGATAAGTGGGTCCAGTGCCAGAAAGAGAAACATGACAAATGGACAAGACTTTGTGCTTGACTCTCTCCTTCACTGGCAACCAGTGGAGAGCGTGCAGGATGGGGGACACCAGACGTGCGGCTGAATTTTGGACTCTCTGGAGCCGATCAAATAGATACTGCGGGCACACGGAAGTTAAAAAGCAACAAAGATTGTACATTGCATTGCATGATTATGCTTATTACTAATCCTTTAACCTCTTTCTTTTAGGTTCATGTGAGCTGTAACAAGAATGTCCCTTTATATTTGGGACGATAATTATATTGAATCTTGAACGGACAGAAGGACTGATAAACGCACTCTCGTGTACAATAAACTCGTCCCGTTTGGTCTCGAACTGATCGGGAAGACAAGGGCCACGGACGCCTCTCTGGTGAATACAAGCCCGTCTTTCACGCCCTTTGGACAGTGCATGTTCTGTCCTTGTCTTATCTGTATCGCCTAAATCTCGCTACCAATGTATAATGTCCATTTATATTGTGAACAATTTAAGCTCGCGGTGCAGGGGGGAAATGTGAGCGAAAGAAAAGAAAAAACAAAACAAAGAGTTAGTTAGTTATTTGGGTTTAACGCCGAGCAGGCAACTAAGTCCATCTCACGGCGGACAAAACAAAGAGACTATTAGCACACAGATGCTGTCTGGAGAAACAGAGGAAGAGAGTTCCACAGTTTGGGAGCCGCATTCCTATATGATCCTGCGCCGGATTTCTTCACGTTGCGTCACGTTTCTTCCTATGCATGCAGAACATCCAAGGGAATTTCACAGCTAATGTTCACATAGACATTAGCTTTACAATTTGCAGGAGACACAGATTCTCATGAGCCCCTTGCATTTGCAGGGAATCATGAGAAATTATGCCTCTTGCTGGCAAGCATCAGCGCATTGACAGTTCTTCCCTGTGAAGGTAAGAGAGACGGCAAGTAAAAAAAAGCGAGATTTTAATGTAACATAATTGTCACCGAAGCTCAATAAAGGGGTGGCCGCATGGCGAACAGGGGGAGACAGTGATTTGTTTAGTCTGGGAACGTAACAGCCAACAGCTCTTCTGTGGTTGTCTCATCTGTTGTTCTTGTCGCAGACTTCTAAGTCCCAAAAACGCTGCTTCAAGCCTACACTAAGGGTGTAAATGGACTGAGAACATCCCAAACAAGAAAACAAAAACGCTTAGAAAAGTCAATTACAACACGATTTATGAACATTTCTTGTTAAAATCCACCTTCTAATTAGACATACGAACAAGTTCACTGGTGCTGCTTGTGTGTGTGTGTGTGTGTGTGTGTGTGTGATCGGAAGTGAAATAGACCTCTGCAAGCACGAGACAAAAAAAACACTCATGATCTCCTGTAGTCGCTCGTCGTCAACTTGGACTATAATGATTGATTTTGTCCGTCCTACCCCTGGGTGTACACGAGCTGAATTCTGTGCAAGAGGCATATATTCTCATGAACCCCATGTAGTTGCAGGGCTCATGAGAATCTATGTCTCTTGTTGACAGAGGTGAGTTGAAAAGGCTCCTGGGACTCCGTGTCTCACGCAGATGGAATGGGACTGTGACAGCGTCCTTGAGTTATTACAGGGTCACCAAGCACGGCGACACCATATTGCGTGCAAGGAGTTTTCGATTATCTGGGCAACACGTCACACGTTCTGACGAAGAAGTTTTGATGTCTTGGACCACTGGCGTGTCTCCCCTTTACGACACGAATATTTTTGCACAGGAATAACGCTTGCGGGACATACACTCGACGGATACACAAGCAATAGGACTACGGGCCAGCGTCGGTCGCGCCGGGCCCGCGCACGGCCCGCCGCGGCCGACGTTGGCCCGAGGACCATTAGCGCGAGAGGGGTTGGGAAACAGACCAAAGTGAATTACGCTAACACGTGCGCGTTATTCTTCGACAATTGCTGTTCGGAGACAGTAACGTCCCGCGAAGAATGCCCCGGGGTTCAATTTTTTGAAAGAAGCCACAAGTCTTTTCCATAATGACGTCCGGCACACGCGATAAAACTAGTAACAGATGGTGTGCAGCGTGTAGAAGAGGATGAGACCCTCCCCTGGAAAATCCTGAAGCAGCTGTCTGACGACCGCCTATATCTATTACACAGTAAACTTCGGATATAACAAATCGCCTGAGAACCCCTTTATTTCTTGCTGTTATATCCGAAGATTGTTGTAAGCAAGATATTTTACACGTAAGACATACAGTAAAACACGGTGGTAGAGACCCACGAAAAAGTACTGATATATTCCACTTCGTTAGATGCAGCCTTGTTAACTCATTCGAGACGTGCCGCCTTCGGATACGCGGCTTAAAGCCGCGTATCCGGAGACGGCACGTCTCGAATGCGTTAAACGATAAGTTTACTGTACATGTATTATCCACGAATCAAGAGCAACACAAGAGAACAACAAAAAAAAAAAACCTACAAATTCAATGTCACGACAAAAACTAATTTCGCAAACTTTTTTTTTTTTTTTTGTGCTAGGCTGAAAAGTATGACCGAAAAGAGATTGTATATGATGCCGTGACTGTGGAAACGTGTCTACCACAAACTGTACCCCGCCACTTCAACAAAGCAAACGTGGTTGCATGGGTAAAAAAAAAAAAAAAAAAAAAGCTGATGCCAAGCCCCTGGGCCACTGTGGCGACAAGAAAATCGCAGATGAATCTGTACGGATTTCTTGAAACTCCCTTCAGTAAAACTGAATCTAATTACACAGATTATACTGTCGCATGCGGCCCTGGTTCATGCCTGCAGCAGCAATCTAATGAGTATTGATTAAGTCACGTAGTTCTTCAAAGGAATACCCGAATCTACCGCGACGAAAAATAAATAACTCTAAAATTGAATTTTCCTATTTTAAAGAGATCGTACACTTGGTTTAGTCGTATGACCAAACCATGTGTATGATCCCTTTAAAATAAAGATTAATTCAACCTTTAAATGACTAAAATATATAGTACTAAAATGGTAAAGAAGCAGAAAAACTACGGCTGTGTCATTTAATTGCGTGGTTGTGTGTTCTTTTATTACTAAGGAATGTTTGAAGTCTGAGAGTAAACACAGTGATTTTCTCATGATTAAAGTGTTGACTTCCTGTACTTTTGTACTACGGGTAAAAAGGCACCGCGTTTCACTGCTCCTTGAAATGCCAGCTTCCAAGCTCCTTGAAATGTCAGCTTATAACAGCGACAAAATATGTCATAAGGACAATTCTTTGAACTTCTCTAAAGTCCTTTCTGTTACTTCAACAACCTTCCGCTAGCACTGCTTTGTGAGCACACCAGTTACCTCCCTCGAGAGGGCGCTAGGAAACCAATGTACTTTGTGAGCTGGGTTCCCTGGAGCATTTCTGACATTTGCAGACTCTCGCTAATTTCGACCCGACAGTCATTTGCGCCTCATAACGAGTTGCCTGGCCGGTCATGTGGTGCAAGAGTGATCAAATTCACACAATGCTTTCACTACCAGAGCCAGCAAGATGTGAATCAACCATGATAGATGAAGGGTGGTGATAGACCTACCTCTCGAAAAGCAATCAAGTACAACCCTTGAAATCTCATTGTTGTTATACATGTTTAAAAAGGCTGCACGCAGATCAGGCACGAACCTTGAGAAATCGTGGTAGACACATGTATCTGGCTTGTACATTGTTCTACGAAGACCACCATAAAGTAATTTCGCTCCGGGCTAACATGTGATTGGGCTAGAAACACGTTATACACACATTTCAAAGCGGTGGGCTGCAGTGCTAATGACTTCATCTTCTAATGTTAAAGTGACAAACGTGTTTTATTGTAATAACTGGTACATTATATCTGCTAAATAAATAAAAGTATGATTGATAATTTTGTTTATTAATTTTGTGTGGGCCGTTGCGTACAAGGTGCAGAATATTTTACTAACAAAAAAAGTGATTTCAGTAGCGCTATTTTCACGCAAACAAGCTGCGGCCTCTATTTCGTCATCTATTTTATACTCTAGCAAAGTATCCCCTTTTCCATGACTCGTATACTTTTGCTCACGTGACTCTTTACCTTTTGCGGATGAAACATGCATGATGCAAGCAACTATGTAAATCGCGTAATGATAGAATCATGTGATGCTATTATCTTTTGGCCTGGCTTGGCTATGTGACATTTCACTGGTACAGTTTCAATCCATATAATCTATGACTTTTGTCCGACCTTGCCTGTCGACTTTCGCCTGCACAGTAATCTGTATCGACATCTTCGAATTCACGTCTAGCAAAAACAATCTAAGACAACATGCAAAGCGACAATCTGTGGGTCTTTCACCAGTTCGCAAAAAGTCTTGGGGCAGACGTCTTTCATTTCACGTCTGGCACCAAAAGAAAACTCCAAGAGACCATGCGAAACAGTAAACAAAAGGTCTTTGGTACGCCGTCGGCGACGTTTTCGTGTTCTGGGGTCAGCGGCACGAGGGAGCGCAGTCCTGCGTCAGTCACTAAGCAAAAGGTGCTCCGCCATAGCGGAGCACCTTGCTTAGTGGCTGGCGCAGGACTACGGTCACTCATGCAACTGGCCCAAGTCTGACAAAAACAACATGCAAAGCAACCACAGCTGGGTATCTGCCCAGTGAGGAAAATGTCTTCGGGCCAACGTCCCCGTTGTGCTGCCCACGGGGCCATCTAAAGCCGATGCTGGCTAAAGGACCCTTCGCTTTCTGGGAATAGAAATTTTGTGCTTTAACTGGCTTCCTAATCCGTTTCTTCTTTTCTCCATTTCCATCCTAAGTTTAGATCCTGATGATTTCCGCGGTATGTAAAAGAGAAGAGTACATGAATGTGACCGACGGCTGTTTGGCTTGGGTCGTCAAACGCGTTTTTTTTTTTCCGCTGTGAATCGACGTACAGTCTTACATTATCTTACAGCACGCGCGCGCGCGTGTGTGTGTGTGTGTGTGTGTGTGTGTGTGTGTGTGTGTGTGTGTGTGTGTGTGTGTGTGTGTGTGTGTGTGTGTGTGTGTGCGTGTCTGTGTGTGTGTCGGTGTGTGTGTGTGTAAGTTCTTAGTTTCGTTTTTTATCAGCGTTAAGAGATATTTTTAGAATAGAAATCTTCATTATTATTATTATCATGATCATTATCATCACCATCTCCTTCTGTTCTGCTTTGATATCATGATCATACAATTCATCTACGGTTTTTTAAAGCCCTGTTTAAGACACTGCACTGTCAGTGAGGTGGTTGCAATAAATGACGCAAGCAATTGTTGCTTTGCGCAAAAACAAAAATGTATGAAACCTTACTGGTCTGTATTTAAAAATAACTGATGCCCGGGGTCGCAATACCACAAATTTAAACTTGACTTATTAAAGACTGCATTAAGGTTCAGGAGATGGAATTTCAAGGGTTGTGCCAGGATAGCTTGGCGCCTGGCACCACCCTTGAACCACCGTCCTCCATCCATATTTTCTTGTGATGTGTTGGGGCTGAATGGGCTCAACTGTCATCAAACGATGACAAAAACTACGACAACAACTGAACAAGAACAATCAAATGTTGTTCCACAAAAAAGTAACCGGACCGCCATTCCATTAATTTTTCAATCGTCCTGGCGAAAAAAATAAGGACAAGATTGAAATGGAAAATTGCGACTAAAGTAGAAATGTCCCTAAGTGCAAATTGAGCCGCTTCCACAATGCACAGCAGTGTAATTTAAAGCCATAAATCCGCGTAACCGATGTTTTCGGCGTCATTTGCATCGTCAAGAATAAATCATCTTAGAGTACACATCACTATGTACACGCCGTGTGGGACTACTCCTTGATGCATTTTTGTATATCTTGTGTTTTTTCTTGCATTTATACGGCTATGTAAAATTTATGATATTTCTAAGCTTCACTTAAAATTCCATCATAAAGTTCTTTTGGACCTACACTTTTTAACACCTTCCAACCCTCTGCTCTTGCATGGAGTTTATACAGAGCATAGGAGGCTTCATGCTCCGAAACCATCAAGGTGAGGAGCAACTTTGGCTGAATACTGGGGCTAACGTTGACTATAGCGTCAAGAGGCACTATGCATCTTATTGCCTAATGATGCTGATGAATTTGTTGCTCTGATTTCATCCACTCCTGGTCTCTACCTTCCAGGTCACATTGTGATGCTGGAGGCGCGTTTCAATCAATATGGCCAGGCCATGCAGGCTCCAGGTTTAATCAGGGGTGATCGGGGGGCGAGACAAGGACAGATGTAGCGCCAACTAAAACAGTCTACACTTAAACGCCAATTACTCCACAATCCTTGAAGTAAATGGGGTCGCAACACATGCATAAATGGAAATAACACTGAAAAGTATATGCAGGGGCTTATGAGAATCTGTGCCTCTTGTAGTTGTTGGGATGCTCACACGCCGATTATTACGTCAATCTGGGATGTAAATGGAGCCAGCAAAGAGGCAAAAATTCTCATTAGCCCCTGCAACTGTAGGAGTACGTGACATTCCGTGCCTCCTGCGGGTGAAAGTGGCTTATTATACGGTTAAACGTCGACAACTCCGTCAATCTGAGATGTAAATGGACCCAGCAAGAGGCGCGAATTCGCATGAGCCTCTGCAGTTGCAAGGAGCTCAAAAATATTCCTGTATCGTGCAAGTGAAAAGGTATCGATGATAGACTGTTTAGAGACGCACGGTTGCGATATACATGGGACCAGCAAGAGACATGAATTCTCATGAGGCCCTGCGTTGCAGGGGCTCATGAGAATCCATGCCTCTTGCGGGCGGTTGGGACTTCGCTGGGAGACTGATTAGAGAAGCTGGGTTTGATTACCGGGTAGACAGCTTTCAATCTCTCTCCGCCATTGCGCGACAACGATTACACTCATTCTCTGAACGAAAACGACGCCCAGCGCTGTTAGAGAGCCGTTTATATTACGATCTTGAAGTGTTTGGAAAGCACGAACTGAAAGTTAAACTTATTTCAACGACGTTTATTGGCCATTTCCCGAGTGCGAAAAAAAGGCTGCAGGAATCATAGCGACAAAGAGCGCTACAGACAGCCAAAGGGTTAGTCCTCATTATGTATGCATAAAAACAAACGACAAGAGTAGCCCTGAAAATAAATTTTTGTTTTTGATATTTGAAATTCTTGGTTAGCATTGTCTCCTTTGTTCAAATTTCGGTGAAAATTTGTCCCATTCAAACCTAATGACATCTTACGACTTTTCAAAAGAACGAAGGGGATGATGGTGACGTTGGAGGGAGGGGTGTGTGTGTGGGGGGGGGGGGAGGAGATAATGTGGTAGAAACATACAATAGCTAACTTCTGCTTTCGATGTTTGATGTCCGGTCAAATCTCGGTTAAAAGTTGCCTCCTTCGAACTCAAGCACATTTTACGACTTTCCCAAGGAAAGAAAGGGAAAATGGTGACAGGGGGAGAGGAAGGGCATAATGCTGAAGAAACATACGGTAGCTGACTTCTTCTGCTTTCGATATTTGAAGGCCGCGTCTATATCTTTGTACTGCAGGCCGATGCGAAGTGTGCCGTACACGATGGCCGACTCTTAGAGAGGACATTTTTCAATTCCTAAACAGAGGGATTTATTTAACTTCGAGATGATAGTTGTATTTATAATTATAATACATTTGATAAAGATATTTAAATGTTCACAATGCATTTTTCCCTTCTGTTTTCCCTCATACTGCAGTCTGTACAGAATGTACACAGCCTATTACTTTTTACCACTTCTGCTTCAAATCCAGCTCTTCTCTTGACAACGGATTTTCATGTTCAAAGGTCCATGCATTTAACAGCCCCTACCATCTCCAAGAGGCATAGCTTTTCACGAGCAACTGCAATCGCAGGGGCTCATGAGAATCAATGCTTCTTGTAGACAGAACACTGTCAAATTCAGAACATCTTGACACGGAGGCGGTCATCGGAAGCGAAGCGGACGAATAGCTGGGAAAACGCAATGTGTGGGAACGTCATCCATTCCGGCACTGGGACACTGACAGATCAATATCAAGCGTCTACGGCTTAGGAGTCAGGCAGTCAATTATTCAACCAACTCCTGTCATAGCCACCAGTTGCCACCGAGAGAACACGGTGCCCGCGACACACCACAGCAAGATTTGGCTCGACCATGATAGTTCAAGGATGGTGGGAGAATAGCTTGGCGCCTGTAGGCGCCAAGCTATTCTCTCGAACTATCATGGTCGATCTGTCTCCTGAATTGTAATGCAGTCCTTAGAGGATAACTTCAAAATGTGGGCATTTCGTACCTCGGGCACTATGAGTTAATATTGCAAGTACCGGCACCTAGACATCGCAGACCGTCGGCCTTCACTGCCGATGGAACAAAGACGCAAGTGTGTGATGGTCTGTGATTTTGAACCTTACGTTTTTCCGGAAGTCAATTATTCAATAAACTCAGTTCAGCACGTCCAGTTGTCTGGCGGGATTTGTTGTTGTAATATTACAAGTACACGCAATAAGACATTAACCCATTCAGCCCTGACGCCCTACAGCAGGAGATGGGTCGACCATGATAATTCAAGGGTAGTGCCAGATTAGCTTGGCGCCTATCGGCGCCAAGCTAATCTGGCACTGCCCTTGAATTATCATGGTCGATCCATCTCCTGCAACAGGTGTATGTATAGTCGTTAGATGACGCCTCCAAAATTTGGCCCCAACCCGGGTCTGCCCTGGGGGACTTGGGTGGGATTAACTACTTTTTAGTTTCCAGGGTCACCCTGATCAGCCCCACAGGGTGGGTTTTCCTCTCTATTCTGGGGCATGTGTTTCTGTCTACCCTTGGTCCAATCACCTGTATTTTCCTTTTTTTAAACTCTCCCTACAGCCTGCGCTCCCTGTAGCTCTTGATATTGGATGTGTGTTGCTAAATGGTCTTAGGTTAATTTTGCGTATTAGGCCGCAGGCGACATACATTTAATATTCTGTTTAGTTTTTTGTTTTTGTTTTTTTCACGCGCAGTGCAAGCGCGTCCTGAGAAAGTCTTGTTGCTGTCGGGACGCTAAGCAATGTACAATCAATCCAAAATTTGGGAAATACGTGCGTCGGGCTGAATGAGTTAAAGACAGGACACGATGCTCAATAGTTTCCACTGCCGACATACGCTTTCCCATGTGAACCAAAAGACAGTAATTCCAATTTTGTGAAAAGCGAGATTTTCATTGTGATACAATGAAAAACTTGCTTTTCACAAAAATGGACTTGCTGTCTATTAGCAGCACAAGGCTGAGTAAGCCTCTGATCATACTAGACTTGATTGGTAGAATAGAACAAAACGTCCCATGGCCTCCTCCACTGCACTATGGGTTGAGATTGTGGACCCGACGGCTTCTTTCCAAAATCACTGACCAGCACATAAGTGAAACTAGCCTTGGGTCTATTGCCGTTATTTGACAAAACACAGCAGTCCATTCTTGAGAAAAGCCTGATTTTCATTGTACAACAATGAAAATCTGGCTGTTCTCAAAAAATGCACATGCTGGCTTTTGCCAAATAACGGCAGTATACATGCCTTATGAGCATGCCCCATGAACAGAACACACCGTTCGCTGAGTAAGTAAAAGGAGAAGAAAACAAAAGAAGAAAAACTACAACTCGTTTCAAATTTCGTTTCCACATCGTTCAATCCTGACAGACCGTCCAGGCAGCCTACAAAAAGCAAACCCCGAAACCAAGTTCTTCAGAGTATTATTTATGAAAAAACCAATAGCAGAAAATCAAAAGAAAGCAAAACACAAACTTCATTAATTTATAAGCCTCTTCTTAAGAAGTCAATTTTAGACGGATCCAAAAAGTCCGATTTTTTTAAAGAAATTTGTTCTCGCGCTTACAAATTTTGAGAACCAATTTCCCCTCCCCCCCCCCCCCCCCCCCCCCCCCCGCACCCACCCCCAAATCTCGGCTATCTCCACTTTTTTTTTTTTTTTTAATATAGGCGTGCAAGATGCTAATAAACTTTGTAGAAGTCGCACTGCACATTACCCCAAGTCTCGAGGATCGATTTTACAGAAAAGTGGATGCGTGATTAACCTCTTTGCTGCCAGTGGACGCAGATTATATTTCTGAAATACTTGTTAAATTAGCGCCAAGAGCCCCAGCCGTCCAAGAAACTTGGATACAAAGAGGTGTCAAAAAGAGGCATAAATCCCCATGAGCCCCCGCAGCTGCGGGAGCTCATGAGGATATGTCTCTTGCCGTTGGGTTATGTTCACGTTTTCTCGGCAGTGATGGGATTAACTCTCTTGTGTATGCAGTTAACACTTTCGAGACGTGTCGCATCCGGATTCGCGGCTTTAAGCCGCGAATCCGGTTATGGCACGTCTCGAAAGAGTTAAAGGTACTGTAAACGGTACTGTGGCTGTTTGTGCAAAGAGGTTAATAAAACAAAAACAGAACAAGCAATTGCCTTTTCTAATTCACTCGACACGATCAAAGTTACAAAAACATTCTCAAGCAATATTTAGCGCAGGCTTCCGATTCGTCGTGGGATCTCTGTACAAATTGTGTGTGACTTCTCAATTTGTGCGACTTCTGAGTCATGCAATTTGCTAGCATGAGAAAAACCAAGTGTCCACAAAAAAGTCCAATATTGCCCAGACTGTAGTACTATCGTTCATTTCTGCATGATCCAGACAAGCTCTCTGGGAGAGCGACATCCATCTGCAAGAGGCACAGATACTCATGAGCCCCAGCAGAACTGCGGGGGGTCATGAAGATCTGCGCCTCTTGCTGGTCTCGATGGGCGTTATTATTTCTACGATGACTGGACATCGCCTATTGAGTCATCGTGTTGTTGCTGGCGCGAGAGATTGAGTCACAGCGGGTGCGATCTAGCGTCAGCCACCGCCTCCCCAGGGAGTGTAGGATTATTTCAAATTTGTTTGACGATAGCCCCCCTCCCCCACTGCTCCTCCCATAATAAGATGATTACTGACTAGACCTCCAGTGTCAGTCAGGATCACTTTTTGCAATAATAGCTCTCGGGAGTGCTTCGTGTTGACATGAAGATGATGAAGCAGATGAAGGTGTCGATGACGACGAAGACGTTGACTATGACGATGATGACGTAATACCTGTTGGGAGTCCTTCGTGTTGGTCAAATGTGATTCTGCTAAGAATCACACACACATTCTTAGCAGAATCACACCAACAAGATAAATTCCCAACAGCCTAGTGTAACAGAGGGAAAAATAGGATTATGCAGTGATCGATCTCTAGTGTCTGAGAAGCCGGCACTCTGTGTGCCTGCCGCTTGTGTGTGTGTGTGTGTGTGTGTGTGTGTGTGTGTGTGTGTGTGTGTGTGTGTGTGTGTGTGTGTGTGTGTGTGTGTGTGTGTGTGTGTGTACAAAAGCCTGTTGAGGATTTTGAAGACACTGTAGTAAAGAGAGGAGGAAGCAAATGGCTAAGCTAACACTTTCAAACACAGAACACAGCGTCCCAAATTTGTGAAGAAGTCCTCAAGTATAAGATTACGTTGCAGAGTTCAATGAAAGAAGAGAATCGATCGTGATAGTTCAAGGGTAGTGCCTGATTACCTACCGGCGCCAAGCTAATCAGGCACTACCCTTGAACTATCATGGCAAAGTCTAATATGTTCGGGTTGGCACTAGCGTTCAATTATCACAGTCGATATTCAAGTCTGCAGAGCACGGCTGAATCCACTTGTTCTTCACAATGTACACCGAAACCGGACCCTCTTCTGTTGTACAACACGCAAATTTGTGAGACGAGTCAATACTACATGTACCAGTTTCGGGGGGTGTATTTCTGTGAGCATTCGCGTGAATCGATTTCAGCTTTTGTTCATCGTTGAATGAAACGAACGTGCAGTAACGAAGCTCTCTTTGTCTAGATCCAGTCAAATATTTTCTTTTTTTTTTTTTTTTTTTGTTTGTTCACTTTTTCTCTTGTTTCTCATTTCTGCTTACAAAGCGCCACGAGCAGGAGAATAACATGGATGACTCAGTATGCCGTATAAGTAAACAAATCATCTTAATAATGACGATCCTCATTTCAACCTTCAATACAGAACATCGCAATATACTCTACCCCAAATAATATCGGCAACGGTGCTCTGACTCGGAGCCCCCGGATAATCTTCCACTTCGTGTGCGATTATTTGAACGATTTACTCTTCCTCTCCAAACAGTGCAGGAAACTGTTTAACAGACATTCTTTGTTTCTTTTGTACCCTCCCTGCACGAACTTCAAAATATATATTGTTCACGTCTGACAAATTGCACTGTATCTTTCTGCAGCTGAAGCTAGACGTGCAACTTCAAGGATAGTGTCTTATTAGCCTGGTGCCTCAGGCGCCAGGCTAATAAGGCACTATCCTTGACCTATCGTGGTAGACACATCTCCCGCGGCTGGCGCTTGGCAGAAGAAGAAAAAAGTTAAAAACGCGACTTGCTCGGAAACCTCGAAGGAATGGATCTTTGATCATGCAGCTGCTTCCTCGCCAAAGAAAACATTATGCAGCTGGTCTGCGATTTGGACCTTACGGCCTGAAGCCGTAAGGTCCAAAATCACAGACCAGCACACGGATTTGTGTGGCACTGTCAACAGATAAAAGAATTCCCTCCGGCTACTAATATCGGAGTGATGTATTTTTCATAAGAAGTGTATTGATCTGAAGTTCCAAAGTTTGTCCTTATGCCAGGGCAGATGCGCACGCAGGAACCATGACTTCAGATTCAGTCCAGAATAAATTGTGCACAGTCATGCAAATTAATTCTGAGGAAGTTTACTTCGCTTGACCTTCCTGCCATCTCCTGACTGTACCATATCATATATACGGCATTCGCGAAAAAAAAAAGAACTGTGTGAGGAAAGACACTAAAAAAAAAAAGATTTTAATTAACACTCTGTTGGGCTCCCAAGGCCAAACTGTTAAAAACAGAAGTTTTTTTTTTTTAATTACCAAAAATACTGTTTGAAATAAGAAATTGTCCACATTTTCGCTGAAAAGTGGGACGCCTGCTTGTACCGTCCAAAAGATTTTCAGCTAGTAGCTGGCAGAAATCAATTCATTTCCAGCTTAAAATAATGCTCTCCTGTGCACAATCCATTCTGCAAGCCCAATAAATCCAAAGCCTCTATGCGGGCCTGTTTGCAGAAAAGCTATACCTCAGCCCTCACTAAGAGAAAATCGATTTTTAAGCTGAAAATGCAACACAGAAGTCATACAATTTATAAGCATAGTAACAGTGTAAGCATACAGTGTCACACTCTCCGCACTTTTTTCTCTCTCGCGTGGGAGGTTTCTAAAAAGGGGAGGGAGGTATTGTACAGTGTGCTGGTCTGTGGTTTTGAATGTTACGGACCCTAGCTAAAAGGTTCAAAATCACCGAACAACACACATAAGTAATAATAATAATAATGAGTACTTGTATAGCGCCTAACCTCAGATTAGAGCTCTAGGCGCTTAAAAAAACTAATTGTAAAAAAAATAACTAATTACAAAAACGCAATTTACAAAAAGTACAAAAATAAAATACAACGCACTCTGTAAGCTATAAAGTCACCATTCAAAAGTACTACGCTTATGGACTCATACTCACATTCACACGCACACTACTTCTAACATAGAGATGACTTTAACATGACAGGTGTGTGACAAAGTCATTTGTGGCCATAGCCAAAGTCATCAGTAGTAAGCCCACACTTGAATTTCACATCCCTCCTATGTCCATCCCATATTTGGTCTATAAACAAACATAGAACAAGAAAAGCTAATGAACAAATAGTCCATGGTACAAATAATGTGCACTAAAAATATTTTCTACAGCAAAATGCTGTGAACCTCAAAGAAACAACATTTCCTGAAACTTGTTCTGTCCTATGATGCATTCGAAGATAACGTCACAAATTTCAATCACCCTGTAAATGTCTACAAAATGTTCCAGAAAAAGAACTCAAACCAAAAATCTTTGTTTCTGGTGGGACAAAAACACAGATTTTCTTCAACCTTTGTCTTCCAGGACATTAAAACTCCAAATTTTCTCAACCGAATCTGTCTTCATCAACAAGCACAGATTCTCATGGTACAGTTGCAGGGACTCTTACTGTTGATACTGACTGAGATAAGGGTCGACTCTGTCTTAACTACAACTCTGTTCCTCAAAGAAATAAAATTAAATGTGTTAAAACTCACGTCGATGTTTATTTTGGAAGTTGTCCTTTGGATACTAAGTAACAGTTCAGGAGATTGTCCACAAAAGTTCAGGGGTTGTGTCAGAATAACTTGGCACATAACCTTTGAACTCAGGTCATCGATCAATGAGGCGCCAAGCTACTGCCACTACCCCTGAACAATCATGATCGATCCATCTTCTGTTGCTGTATCACGGCAGAATGAGTTAAGTCCGGAATGTACTAGAACAAACATTCCCATGGATTAATGCGCCCTGTGTCTCTTCAAAACATCAATAACAGGCGCCTCAACTATCTGAGCCATTAGAAGGTGAAAAAGGCGCGATCAATGCAAGGGCTTCTTGTTCAGACTGGGGAAATGGCTTGCAGCCGCCAGTCCGTGGAAGGAAATCAAATCTGACAGCATGCTACGCGGTCTGGTCCCATGTCATGCAAAGTAATTTGTGCAGAATTGACGGGCAGTTGTTTTACAATAATGTGTGTGTGTGTGTGTGTGTGTGTGTGTGTGTGTGTGTGTGTGTGTGTGTGTGTGTGTGTGTATGTGTGTGTGTGTGAGAGAGAGAGAGAGAGAGAGAGAGAGTGTGCCCACAGGCGCCAAGCTATTCTGTCACCATCCTTGAACTATCATGTCCGATCCACATCCTACTACAATGTCAAAGGTGGATGGGTTAACTCGTTCACACAGGTCTGCAAACTTAGGCAACTCTGGAACACCTTTAGTGGCATGAATACAAAATGCAAGGGACAGGCGCCAGGACAAGACAATGCTTTCAATTCCTGAACCCATATTGTTCATATAAATAACAACGCCCTGTTATACAGAGTAGCAAATGAAATGCAACACCATTAGAATCATCAGAAGAAAAATATGCATTGTTTCTGATGATTCCAGTGATGCCGAATTTTTTTTTTATATACACAGCAGGCGATGGATTTACATGAAAATTCAAGGGTAGTGCCAGATGAGCTTGGCCACGGATGTGCCAAGCTCATCTGGTACTACCCTTGAACTATCATGGGCAATGCATCTACCACTGTGGTGACTTACAGGTGAATGTGTCCACTTACCTTTTTGCTGTCTTTGCTTGGTCTGGCCTCAACCACCCAAGTAAAAGCCCAGCACATAAGCAGTACAAAAATCCCTCTAATGCACGCCATCATTTAAATTCTCTCAGATCTTCATGGCCTGGAATGCAAGAAAGCATCAAAAGATTTTTATCAAAAAGATTAAATGTTGCCCTAAGATGACACGAATGGACAATGGTGCATGTGCAAACATCTCATAACACACTGACCACGTAGGTTGAAATTGCAAGTTAACTGTCAACTGAAGACTTCATTATACAGTTCAGGTGACAGCTGAAAGACGACTGTTCAAGGGTGGTGCCAGAATGGTTTCGTGCCTAGAGGCGCCATACTATTCTGGCATTAGCCTTGAACTATCAATTATCATGGTCAACCCATGTTCTGCAGCAGCATGTCAGTGCTGAGTGGGGTCATAAACAGTCCCTCAAATACATTGTTAACCCATATCATACCGAGACTAAAAGCTTCAAATTTGTACACTGCCATATGCAAGCTACATTATACTTATAGTACTTACAGATCTATAAAGATATATAGACCAATGGCTTTAGTTCAAGGGTGGTGCCAGAATAGCTTGGCGCCTAGAGGCACCAAGCTATTCTGGCACCACCCTTGAACTATTTTAGTCAAACTTATTTCACACACTGGTGTATTCCGAATGATAAGTTTATTAAAAGGCATCACAAAAAATCTTCTCCGAAATACTAATCATGAGACATCCAACAAACAAACAAAAAAAAAAAAAAAAACGTTGCACCCAGTCATAGGACATCAACAGTTAACCCAGTCATAGGACATCAACAATTAACGTTCTCAATCTGATCAACAGCTTGAGCAGTTTTAGATCATCAAGAGGCGCTGATTCTCATGAGCCCTTGCAAGTAAAGGAGTTCATGTGACACTTGCTTCTTGCAGATCATGGAAGGGACTAGTTGTGATTGCTATAGAAATTTTTTTAAAAAGTAACAGCTGGGATAACCCATATCATACTGAGGCTAAATGCTTCAAATTTGTACACTGCTACATGCAAGCTACATTATAGTACTTACAGATAAGGATATCTAGACCAATGGCTGTAGTTCAAGGGTGGTGCCAGAATAGCTTGGCGCCTCAAGCTTTTCTGGCACTACCCTTCAAGTATTTTAGTCACACTTAATTTCATACACTGGTGTATTCCGAATGATAAGGGTTAATACAATGGATTCCACTGCCTGTTGGCGCTTGTTTCTCTAGCATGACTACTTTCTTTGTTAATATAGATACTTTTAACACCAACGCAAAAAAGATGAAATGATGGGCATATGATACAGAAGAAACTGGCAAGAGAATTATAATTTGACAGGCAACTTGTAAACCTGATACAGTGACTGTAGACAGATAGCTGTTCGCAAAATATACTTAAGAATGGAGCCAAGTTAATCTGGCACCGCCTTAAACTGTCATGATCAATCCATCACATGCAGCAGTGTGATGTTTCAATCAATGAATAACTATACCCTTGATCACCACTTCCTGGAAATGAACCTGTCCCTAACAACAGCAGCCTCGGGTCACACATTGCCCACCATAATGTTCTCTGCTTTCCTGGTATTGCCCACCATAATGTTCTCTGCTTTCCCGGTAATATTGATCCACAAACAAATCTATCATAAAGACCACCCCTGCCCTCTTCCTTTAACTGTTGGTAGCATTTTTGTTGTTCATGATTCCTGCAGTAATCATTGTGACTAAAAGCACTATCAACAGCCAAATGGGTTAACTTTGAATAATTAACCCCTTAGCTGTTGAGAAATACTGAACAAGATTGTACGGCAAAAGACATAGACCCTAAAGAGCCCCCACAGTTGCAGGTGCTCATGAGGACCTATGCCTCTTGCTGACACTACTTTGTATATTCCTTAGACGGTTAGCATTGAATTTACAAAGTTTCCAGAAACACAATCTCCAATCACTAGTGCATATATACTGTATGCCATATTTTATTATTTATTCTAGAAATTAGAATGCAAGTACTCTGCAATAAACTTCATACACATATTGTTGAAGGAGATGGATTGACTATGGATCGACTATTCCAACTCTGGTTTACTACTAGTACTTCATCAGTCTGGTGCTTCTCTTTACTTTATGCTTCCACAACCAAGTGTTAGTGAATCATGTCCTTGGCACTTTGCACACCTATGGAAATTGACAAACTGTACTTTACCTCTAGACCAATGTCAGGGCCGGATGAGGTGCCAAGCTAATAAAGCACTATCCTTTCAGCTATCACAGTCAATCTACTGCAAGAAGTGGAAGGGACAAGGAACTTTGCCCCTTTCCTAGCACAATGTGGATGGGGGCGTTATGGTAATGCAGACCCTCCAGAGAAATGCAGGCTACACATGCAGGCTTGTAGTGAGGATGAATCACCCGGTCAATGTTTTTCATCTGAGTTATACAGCCTACAAAATCTCCTCTTACTGACTCCTCGCATCATTCAGAAAACCCTGTCAGCCATGACACACTGTGAGATATGGGTCATTCATTACATTTCAAGGGTGGTGCCAGAAGAACTTGGCAGTAAATGGCAACTAGAGGTGAACTATCATGGTCAGTCCATCTCCTGAGCAGCAGAATAATCATCAGATGACAATTCTGCAGTAAATGGAACCTAGAGGTGAACTATCATGGTCGGTCCATCTCCTGAGCAGCAGAATAGTCATCAGATGACAACTTCTTGATTTGGGAAACTAACCACTGAGCCAGATCGTATGGTACATATCAAATGACTTAACACACGTTCAAGCCCAGTGGTCAGTTTCCCAAATTAATGAGCTGGAAATGACATCCTAATATTTGGCTTTCTGAATGCAGCAGATCTCAAATGTTTTAATAACCTTTCAAATTAATGACATGTACATTGACATTAGTGTGTACCTTGCTTGCACTGATGTACTTATATTCCAATTTATAGTATGTCCTGACAGTGAGTAAAATAGACAACTGCTGCCTTATGCTGAATCAAAAACAACAAGAAATTGGTGAAATCTCTGTGTACGAATCACTCAAAACAACACAGTTTCTGACACGTACAGCTCTGATTTAATCATCTATCACAAAGAGACTATTTGACATAATTTCCTCCTTTCTCATTTCACTATATACTTCTTTTCAACATACATGTGTACAAAGTGGAGAATACAAACACTGCGGTGAACAAAATGTCATTTTACGTCTCATAAGGTCTGTGTTATTATATAAGCAGCTGCGGAATGATTCAGTTTTCGGTTTTAACACATTGATCAGCTAGCTCACAGAATTAGACCATCATACAGCAGTCTGAAAACTGGAACATATATGCATGTCCACAGAAATCTACACGTCAGCAGAATATCATGGTAAAAATAAAACTCCTCCAAACTAAATTATACCGGTTTCACTGTTACAGGGAGATGAAGACATAAAAGCTTACGTACGCCATCACTTGTTCCCACTAGCAACCAGGTAAAATGGTCTGCTTTCGATCGCATCCCCCGCATGAACGGTGTGGCCGGTAAAACGATCGCTCTGATCGTTATCCGAACTTTAGCTATTGAGAGTCCTCAATATTCTAGAGGTCTGCAGAAAAGTGGGACTTACCTGGTACACTATGTCAGAATATGGCACCGCCAGTTCCAGAGCTATCTGATCCCGCGTTGATGGGGCACACAATATGGCGTAGTTTTCGTTGGGATGTTCCTCTCAGGGGCGACAACTTATTGACGGCAGCCTGCCCTCAACAAACCGTCGGAACAAACACATCCTTCGTCACAAAAAGCTCTTTTTTTACTACTTTTGTTTGATTACCAGCAAATTGTTTTCCAACAGGTCAATAGTAATTTTTGCTAGCCCAGAATGTTTATAGAGTGCAATGTATGTTCTTCCCCACACAAAATGAGAATGGTCCAGTCCTTTTTCCAGCGACGTCTTTGCAGATCGATTGTGAGCCATTCTCTGAATAATTTATTTCTAAGCAGGTCTGAGCGCTTGCGGCCGGAGACGACGCCTGTCACTTTAGTTTTCGTCACATGTCATGTCTGCATGACAAGGGACTTTATATCTAGTCAATATCATATTTGGCTTTGCGGTTCTATAACCATAATAAAACCGCGGTTGGTGTTAATAGTCACAATAATTG
This sequence comes from Semisulcospira habei, assembly GCA_036245525.1. Classification (NCBI taxonomy): domain Eukaryota; kingdom Metazoa; phylum Mollusca; class Gastropoda; family Semisulcospiridae; genus Semisulcospira; species Semisulcospira habei. The sequence continues at coordinate 58,541,902 of BTPG01000008.1, read as the reverse complement.
ATTAGTAGTAGTAGTAGTATTGTGAGGACAAAATAGGCCGTGAGGCCGTTGCAAATGTCCTTTCTTTCTTTAATTACTTTATGGGTCTGCTATGCATGCAAATTTTCCTATAAATCATTCATCATAGGAATAGAAAATCTTTAAATTTTGGTAATTCGTCCAGCTGGTTTTTTAAAGAATTTCAGTATATTAGGTGCTTTTTTTTTTTAATGAAACTGGTAACTCATTCCAAACAATGGCAACTCTGTTAGAAAAACAAAACTTTCGCAGGTTAGTGTTGCAGTGCTGTACAAAGATTTTCCCTTCAGAGTTTCGGGTTCTGTCACAATGGTGCTGCAAAACTTGAAAAGTCGTTCCAATTTAGGTCAGTCGTCGATGCCATTATAAATCAGTTTTAAAAACTTGGATTAAGTCTCCACGTATTTTACGTCCGCATAAGGAGTGTAGTCCAAAGTATTTGAGTCTATCTAAATAAGTCATATTTCAACATTCTTTGACCAGCTTCAGTTGTTGCTCGTCTCTGTAACCTTTCGAGTGCAACTGATTGTCTCTTTAAACTTGGGTACCATACAGTGTTTGCATATTCTAGATGTGGTCTGACTAGTGATTTATACAGTTTACTAAAAATGTCCTTGTCCAAATAATTAAAAGCTCTCAACTACTCCAACCATTTTGTTGGCCTTATTGATACAGTTCTGAATATGGGGGTCAAAAGACAGAACTTTGCCGAAGACAACACCTAAGTCTCTTTCCTTGTCACAAGATACCACCTTTTTAATGTCGCTATTAACTTTCATCAAGTAATCATGTAGTTCAGGATTGTTCCTTCCAGCATGCAAGACCTTGCATTTCTCTACATTAAAATGCAAGCCCATGTGTCGGACCACTCTTGCAAGTGATCCAAATCATGCTGCAACACGTCTTTATTGCTCGATTCATTATAGATTTTAGTATCGTCTGCGAATATTTTGCACATGCTATTACTGAACACAGTCTGGCAAGTCACTGATTTATAAATATCGTAAATAATATAGGTCCTAAGATGCTTCCTTGAGGTATTCCGCTCAGCACTTTTATTTTGTCTGATTTTGCGTTTCCAACCTTTACCACTTGTATCTCTTTCATGTAAGAAACTTCTTATCCAGTTGTTTCCACATACACCATAGGCCTCTAGCTTCTGAAGAAGCCTTTTCATGAGGAACGGCAGTGTCAAATGCTTTTCTAAAGTCTAAGTATATGATGTCAACCGTTTTTTGTTGTTGTTGTTGTCAAGTAAGGAAGTTATATCATCCATAACCTGTAGTAATTGAGTAACACATGATCGTTTCTTTCTAAAACCATGTTGGCATCAGTGTACATATTATTCACAGTAAAATGATTAACGATCTCGTCTCATTAGTAATCAGTCATTAATAGTCTCAATCAGTTCGTGAAAGAATGGCTTGTGAATGAATGGTTGAAGACATACAACTAGACTGACTATAGCTGAATGATTTTTAAAAGAAGAAGAGATTAAATAAATAACTAAAGGTACAATAAACTGGTGCCGGTCAACTCGCCCATATGTCATCTCGCCCAATCAACTCTCCAACCTGAGTCAACTCGCCCACTGTAGCAATCATCTCGCCCACCAACAAGGCGGTCAACTCGCCCAATCAACTCCAACCTAATAAGTCAACTCGCCCACTGTGACAATCATCTCGCCCAACATGGCAGTCAACTCGCCCGAGGCCCGAGTCAACTCGCCAAAGGTTCCAGTCAACTCGCTCAAGCGGTTTTAGCTTAGTCGTATGTGTGTTTGTGTGTGTGTATGTGTGTGTGTGTGTGTGATGTTTTCAATCTGTTGATCAGTTTCTGATCTTCATTTCGTTACAGCAGTTAAGATGTGTTGCTAACCACCCAGCGTTTCACATAATTTACAGCAGTACATCATTGACACTGATGCACTGTCACACTGACAGAGTGCGATGTCTGAGACTTGTTAGAGAAATGGCGTTTTACGTGTAAATCTACCAGGGTCTGCATCCGCAGTGATGTAATCCATAGCTTCGAAGTGGCAGGTTGCTTGCTATGCACAGAGTGAAATTGGCTCTGCAGTGGTCACTTCTGAAGTAGAAAGGCCAAGGACATTTTATTTGGGATCAATCCTACTTTTGTGCATGCATGTGTTTACATTCTGACAGGCTGCTGTGACAAGGAGTTGGTTAGTTATTTGGGTTTAATGCCGAGCAGGCGACTAAGGCCATCTCACGGCAGGATGGGTAAAAATCTGGCCAGCCAGACTAAAAGAAAGGTCTTAAGACAAGATGTAAATATATCTTTAAAATATTTCATGCTAATATGTCACATAGGTCTTTAAAAAAAACGTCTACAGACTCTCAAAAAGGTCAAAATAATGGAATTAGCATAGTCTATGAATGCTCAAACCTTAATTAAAAAAAATATTGCACTCTTTCAGAAAACTGAAGATTTTTTCCGGGGGTATATCCCAGAACAAAACCTCCAATGAGTCTGCTGTGAAGTGTTCATATCTTGTGTCAATTAGATCAGCACAAAACAGCAAAAAGGGTTTAACAGAATATTGCTCGTCGCAGGCATAACACCATGGACGCTCCTCCTGTTTCAGTAAACAAGAGTTTTTAAAATACGTGTGCGCAATGTGGAGCCGAGCAAGGACAGTCTCCTCATGGTGGCTGCTGCAGCGATAAGATAGACTGTCTGACACCTTAGGAAGAGCTTCATGCAGTTTGTTAGATTCCTCCTTGTCCCGCCTTCTGCGTTCCCCGTCACCACTGGAGGAGGGTTACTCTCCAGGGGCGAGAGGAGCAAAGGCTCCGCCCCCAAACAAGAAGTTGGGGTTTGACATGAAAAATCTTTTGTGGGGCGCTTGCCTGCCACCGCAGTACAGAATGTAAACACAGAGGTGCTACTAGAGTTTGACGCAGCCTCAGCTTCAACCAGTTTTTTTGCGTCTACAAAAGACACCCTTTCTCCACACACACCTGCTGAATCTTGCACTCAGATATCCAACGAGGGCATTTCTTATCCGAAGCCATATGCGCCCCCTGGCAATTCACACACAGGGGTGTGGCTGTGCAGGACTCGGCAGAGTGTCCGGGCTTAGTGCAACGGGCACATGCAGCTTCTGCCTGGTGGCATGTCTTCTGCCCATGGCCATACTTTTGGCACTTAAAAGCCCGGAGGGGGAGAGAGACGTACTTTTTCACTTTCAAGGAGTAATAACCTCCCCAGATGGTAGTAGGTGGGGTGGGGGTGCCAAACGTCAGGATGATGGTAGGGAGACGGATCTCCCTACCACCTCGCTTGGAAGCAAAGCGCCTGACGTAAGTCACCCCCTGTGACTTAAGGTTCCGTACAAGTACATCTTCCGTCAGTTCTGCCAGTGCTTGATCTTTTATCACGCCTCTAGAAGAATTCATCATTTTGTGGGGTGTGACCTCCACTGGAATGTCTCCGATGGAAGAGAGCCTCAGTAGCCCGTTGGAGTGTGCCCAGGTGCGACCAGCAAGTCACCAGACCTGAGACCTGCCAACACGGCTGCAGAGGGTCTCCCCCACCAGAAAAGGATGCAGCTTGGAAACAGGCTTCTCTTTCACTTTGCTATGGACAATGAGGAAGCCAGACGGCCGACACCTGAGCCGTCGCTTCCTCACAGTCGGAGTCACTATCAAGTACAATGTTGGTGGCTATGTGCTGCTTTTGTTAAATTTGTGTGTGTGTGTGGTTTCCATATTATAGTAGTAGAGATATTCATCCCCCGGGGGTCCCCGCCCACCACCGAGCCCAACAAGGGAAAGTGCATCTGTCGGCGGGTCTCCAGCTGACGCACAATGGAGACTGCCCGAAAGATGTACTCGGGGAGGGGGTGGGGGGGTTAAGCCCGATTAAATAAGTCTGAGCCACCGCCTTCTATAACATTGTTGAATGCAGGGGAATACTGGCGTAAAGCACCTAATCAGCAGCAGAGGCTATAGCATGGTGCTATGTATATCAACCTGCATGTCAACAGTAAAATAGGGCTCAACGTGACAAGAGCCAATTGACTAGGCCGGTACTCCTAGCCTCCCGTTATAGAAGTCAAGGCCAAAGTGGAGTGTTTCAGCCACCAGGATCCTCTTCTCCCCTGACACGGGTCTCCAAGCACGGCAAACACTTGGGATCCAAAGGACCAAAAAAATAACAGGAATTCTTAAGGACCAATCCAACATGGTAAGACCTGGGTTAGCACAGCTCCTTAAAAACCAGACCAGTGAAAAAGACTGAACAACATATCTGCTGAGTTCTAATCCTGGACAAAGATGGCACCCCTTCGCTAGCCCACTCAAGCAGTGACTGAGGAGACTACCCACCCACACGCCCACGTGGAGGCCGGTGCCGATACAGTGGGCAAGGAAAGAACAGGTTTGGTTATTGGGGTTTGATGCCAAGCAGGCGACTAAACCCATCTCACGGCAGGCAAGGAAAGAACAGGGTCAAATGCCATATGTTGTACTTGTATGTATTGCAAAATCCCTGATACTGCGGTAAGTAGATGATTACTCTATGTACGACAAAACATTTACATTGGATTTTTGTGGTAATAAGACATTTGTCACTTCATATCATGTTTGCAAGACCTTGTGTAAACAAAAACAAAACAAAAAAAAAACCACAACCAATTTCTGACCCATGGTCATATCACCTATGACCCTAGACAAATATTCAAAGGGGTTCTTCTTCTGTGGCTTTGTGGTAGCTCGTATGTGCTTTGTGGTGGCTTAATCCTACATTCTAAAAGGTTACATAATTATCATTGTCTGATAAAACAGTTTGAAGATGGTTTGTGACTTTTGGACATATTATGGTTTCAAGCTGTAACATCAAAAATCAAGTATAAGCACATTGTACTTTTATAGTGTGAGTGTGCGACACTTTAAATAAAGGTGTGATGGTGTCCTAATCATAAGATTTGGAAGTAGAATGTGCTTTCTAGTGTAAAGTGGGAACTTTGTAGTATCTTGCTAGAGAACGTCTTTTTGGCGCCAAAGCGCCGTGTGTGTGTATGTGACAGCATCTAGAGCCCACGTTTGAGGATGGACAAGCTTGAAATTTTAGGATATTGTCCCTAAAAGAATTATCTCAGGACCTTTTTTCGATTTTATTTATTAAGATGCTCGCTGGCGAGAAAATGTCCGTTTCACAAAAACCGGTTGATCCACACTGGAGTCCATCATTTTATTTTTAGTAGATATTTTGCATATAGCTAGATAAAAGGGAGATATTGAATGAGTTCATTAACCAGCATTTACCTCCAGAACCTTTTGAGTGATAATTACATATTTTGGGAAAAAAAATATATTTTCAAGTTTTTGGGTTACCTCGGGATACCGTCCGTAAATTACTGTCCGCTACTGAACACGCCACTGCATTATTGTTTGAACAGTCACCATTTTATGTACCTCTCAGCAGAGTAGTTACCATCAGGGGGTTAACACCTGAGCTAATTAATCCATCGGTTATGTAAACATTTACACACTAAAATGCAGTTAATCAGCGCAGACCATTTGCGTAGCTTATGTGTGGTGTATTTCGGGAATTTCCGATTTGGTTATAACCAAAACAGTAGTTCCCTTCCCTTAGAAATCTATTTGTAGCGGCTTACGGCTTTTGCCGCTCCAGTTTCTGAGAAAAGAAAAACATAATTACTTACTTATCTATAACAATCAACTAAACAAGGTTAATCTGACTGCTAACAATGTACAGCTCAATCGGTTATATGATTAGTTAGCGCCACAGACCTGTAAATCGATCAATACAGAACCGGTCGCCGGAAAAGACCCATTGCACAACTTCCGGTATTGATCTGCTTATATTTAAGTAGGTAAAAATAACTACATTATCTTGGGCCGAGACTGGCCTGGTGGTTTCGGCTCCGTCACGCATGTACCGAGTAGACCTTGGGCCAGTTTACTAGGTACGTGTGCGGCGTCGCGGTTCGAATCACCTCGAAATCTCAGAAATTTTCGTTTCGATAAATGTCTGAGCTGTGAGATTTCCACTGGGGTGTGACGATCCAATAATTAAAATAATTTAAAAAATGCCGGAAAATAAATAAATAAAATAAAATGTGCGCACGGGTAAAAAAGGGGGGTAGGGGAATAAGGGGTGGATAAGGGGGATAAGGGGGGTAGGGGAATAAGGGGGGGGGGGTAAGGGGAAGGGAAAGGGGGGTAAGGGGTGGGGTGGGGTGTGTGTGTGTGTGTGTGTCTGTCCGTCCTTACCCCTTGTCCCGTCTGGGCGACGGATCGCTAATCCAATCCCCAATGCCTCTTCAAGAGAGGCATGTGTGACCCTCTCTTGAAAAGGCCCATTGGGGATTGGATAAAACAGACGGGGACTTTTGTTAAAAAAGTTTATTTTAATAACCCATGGCTCATATGATATCAGCTTTAATCTGTGGCACGCTAAGAAAAACAAGGCAAAATTATTGCTAAAAAATGTCTGAGCAAAAGACGGTAACTATCTCATGCGATCATGGTAACTGAATGAACAGAAAGTAAAAGACTTCCATGAAATAAAAAAAAGTATAATTTTTACCCCCCAAAATTCAAGTCTGAAGAAATCTATAAGATGCGGTTGAATATGGCACAGTAAGTGGAAGCAGAAGCAATGGATATAACGAAGCTGAAACAACCAAAACGAAAGGTAAGTAAAATTTACTGTGAGAGACGGTGGTATGTTGCATTAGTCATTATTAACTCAGTGTGTAGTACCTGAGTCAAGACAAGCCTTCTATTCCGACGAGTCACTCACTGCGCAGTATAAAGTGATTGAGCTATCTTAACACCAGCGGCCAACTACACGCCAGGTTGGGCCTTAACAACCGCGCGGTAAGTAACCAGACCATAACACTGTTGACTAAGCTGTGTTTAATCAACAGTGTTGGACGGCGCGGCGTTAACAGAATGTTGATCTTTTCAATCATAGATTTTGCTATCACTGACTTCCATACCGTGGACAACTAATAAATTCAAGACAAAACACAGAGTTAAATGTCTCTGTTTACAAGGGTCTTAGCAAGCTGTGTAATCTCATGTGATCGTTGTATCCAGCGTATACAATGACGTAGCGTCTTAGAAACGAAAACGAAACTAAGTGCGGCGCAGTGACTAATTGAGTATACAGTATACAGCCGTTGCGTGTAGCGTGACATACAACCATGGCTGAAGTGCATGTGTCTGTGGTATGTCTGTCTGCCTTTGTTTGTCTGCCTTTGTCAGTGTGTGTGTCTGTATGACTGTGCCGTGCGTATGTGCGTGCATGCCTTTGCCTCTATGTGTGCGTGCATTGTGTTTGTTTGTCTGTGCGTGATTATGCGTGTGCGTGATTATGCGTGTGCGTGTGTATGCGTGCATGCGTCTATATGTATGCGTGTGTGCGTGCGTGCGTGCGTGAGTGCATGTGTGTATTATATTAATTGGAATGCGTCTACCGGTAATGTGTATGTGTGCCGTGTGTGTGTGAGTATGGGTTATACACCCACAACTGGGACTTCCAGTAAAGCGGGGACATGGGTTATACACGAACAATTGGGGACTTTCAGTAAACCGGGGACGTCCCCGGTTTGTATGGTTACAACCCATAGTGTGTGTATTTTTTGTGCGTGTGTGTGTGCGTGCATGTGTGTGTGTGTGTGAGTGCATGTGTGTGTGTGTGTGAGTGCATGTGTGTGTGTTTGCGTGCGTGCATGTGTTTATATGTGTATGTACGTCTGTGTGAGTGCATGTTTTTGTGTATGTAGGCTGTGTATGTGTGTGTGAGTGCATGTGTGTTTGTCTGTGTTTGTTTGCCTGTGTTTGTTTGCCTATACGTGTGCATATTAATTAGTTATTAGAGATAGAAAAATAGACATTCCAATACCATGTATACCTTTTTTTTTGTCAATGTCCACATACACACATACACACACACCAAAAAAAAAAAAATCAACAACACATTGCTATATGCACTTGATAACAAATTATTTAAGTTACCTACAGATACTTGATAACAAATTTCCAAAGTCACTTATAACTGACAAATAACTTTACAGGTAACCTTTTAAGAACCTATAATTAGTTATTAAGTGACTTAAGTCAAGAACTTATAAGAACTTAAAAATAACAAATTGTAAGTTCTTGACTCAAGTCACAACTTACTCGGACAGATTTCCCAAGTTACAAGGACAATAAAAAAACTTTTTTTTTAGTAATAGTCAGGTGGTGGTGGTGGTGCTGATGGGGTTAAATAGTTAGGTGGCATGTCATTTTTCTGTGAAGTGTATGTCATTAATAAACGATTACCAAATCTGATCTTTATTTGTTTAAAAGATTGTGTAGTTTTTCTGTGGTTTCCTGTACCCCTATCTTTTTTCCCTCTGCTAAAAAACTGGCCTTCAGTTCTTCAACATTTACGGGAGATTGACTACGCATCTTATTTTGTATTTCAGACTTCTGTTTCTTGTAATTATTTAAATCATCCTGGACTCTCTTAAATTCCTCGTCATCAATAAAATTATCGTTCAATGCCTTACTGATAATAAGTTTCATACTGCTCAGCTTTGCACCAGCAAGTGTACTCAATGCTTCATGTTTCTGTAATTTTGTGTGAAACCTCTTGTTCAAGGCCTCCAAACCAAAACAAGCCAGGCATGTAGCAACGCTAACACCCTCAACTGCTATTCCAGCCAAACTTCCAATTCCTGTGGCGAACAGAACAATACCCCCTACAGAACATGAAGCTGAAACTGCGCCAATAGCCATAGAAGTGTTTTGAACAGAAT